>PVHY01003000.1:0-53693 GCA_004024945.1 Uropsilus gracilis
AGAGAGAGAGAGAGAGAGAGAGAGAGAGAGAGAGAGGGGAGAGATATTTCTGGGGGTTGGGGGTATTATCTGCTTCCCAGGCTTCCCAGCCCTGTGTCTAACCCTGCCTTTCCTGGTGTGTCTGTGTAACTTCTAGAACCAATAAAAAAACCTATGCAGATTGACCTGCCTGTGCACTACAATTGGTGTTAAGAATTGTTACAGGATCCCTACCCTTTTAATTAGATAGATGAAATAAACATATGTATGCATGTATGTATGTATGTATGAAAAACTACCTTAACATAGTAAACCAATACATGTGCTTCCCTTTTCAAGGGAACCAATCAGGATGATTGCTTATTACAGGTTACTAATAACAATGGCAATCATTACTGCTCAGTTGTCATTTTCAATTGCAAGAAATATTTAATCCCATTCCATGAAATAGCTCAAAAGTTTTAAAAAATAATGTCCAAAGATTCTCTCTTGCTAAGGAGTCTTTACAAATTTTTTATAATGATGATAATTCTGCAGTGTGATATGACACACTCCTTTTTTTAATGTCACCCTTCAGAGTTCAACATGAAATAGACTTGAAGTGCAAGTTTTAATATATTTTTCTGTGGCTGCAATATACATCACTGCTCAACATTCTTCCCAGTTCGTTCTCATACCATCTTCAGACACAGCTGAAAATGAAAACCAGAACAAGGATTCTTTAGATAGTTTTGATTAAGCTCAACTTTCAATAAAAAATATACAAATCAATCAATTATCAAGCTGTAAGTTTAACAAACTGGCCAATCCAAAAAGTGAAATAATTGCAAGTGAATGTAACTTTAATGAGATAAATAGGACCAAATTCTCAAATTATGAGTGGCAAGTAGATATAATTATTTTAATTTCCAGCATATGCTCTAAATCTCATGTAAAATGTAATAAGGTGATTTATTAAAAATAAAAAAATATAGTTACATAAAATGTAAATGTAGATTGAGAGCATTTTAAGTATAACCTACAGGATAGGAATTTTCAACTTTTATTTAAAATAATGCAAATGATGTTATATCTTAATTTTTTCAAATTAATCTCTATCTTTTCAGTAGTCTAGTAAGTCATTTTGTAAATAATAGTTAAAATTATTTTTCTATATAAAGATGTAATCTGGATTGATGCATTTCCTATGCATAGATCACATGTTGATGCAAAGTAAAATGAGACATATTAACATATTTTTAAGATGATTGGTAAAAATTTTGCACAGGTATCTGTAGCAACCTTCCTTATTCATTTACACTGTTATTATACTATGTAAAGTCATTGAAAATCATAAAATCCTTTGTTCAAGAATCTGTTTTGTATGTTATTATTTTTTAGCCCTTTGGAAATACATTTTATTTATATTTCCTTTCCCTCACTTTTATGGAAGTATTAATATCATTAAAATCAACATCAAACAACATAATTAGCAATATCAGATGATAGTTCTGGTTTTCCAACTCATATCATTGAATTCTTGCACCAAAAATGATTCCGTGATTGATAGCACAACAATAAGAATTCTCACTTTAATTAAGCAAAATATTCTTAGTATAACTTTTTTCAATGTAACTTTACATTTCAATATTAGCATATAATATAGATAAAGGCAAAGCACATTGATTTCTATAATTAACTATTTTTACTATATTATTCATCACATTTTATAGCTCAACTATTATTTTATTTTTCTTATTAATATTTTCTCAGTGAATAAGCCCATTCAATGATTTATATCTTGGTGCAAACTCCCTAATATGGGCACATAATTCAGAATGTTTTCCTATCATTGAATGGCATTGTTTCAATATACTCATATACTAGTGTTAAATTTCATATTATTTTGCAAATTCAGATGCATTTGAATTTGTAATTATTTTAAATTGGTGAAAAAGTGATACTTTTTCTCTCCTAAGTTTTGCTGCAAAATCATCCAAATTTTCTAAATAAATATGTCAATGCCATTAATCTTTGGTTTTGAAATTATATCTCTTTTGTATGTAAATTCCACTTACATTTGATGATTTTATTGCTTCATTAGTCTGTACATTGCTGAAATTAACAATATGTTTTTAACACTAAAGGCTAGATAACTAACAAAACTAAGCTCAGTATCTATGGGATCATAATTCTGAGTAAATTGTTCTCTGTTTCTTTGGAATTAGTCTGCTATAATAATTTGATTTACTGTCTCTGCTTCACACAGAAAAGCAGAGACAGAGGACTTTTTTTCCTCCAAGATTTAAATATAACTACTGGAATGGAAATTACAATGTCTGAGATGAAAATACACTGGATGAGATATGACCAATTAAGCACTGCAGAAGAAAATAGTAATGAACTTGAAGTCAGGTTTAAAAAAAAGAGGAGACACAATAAGAGAAAAGATTTTTCAGAAATGGAAAAGAATATCAATGAGCTTTACACCAAAAGGCTAATGCTACAAGTGAAGAGATTCTAGTCTCTGTAAAAGCAATAGGAGATGAGTGGTAAAAACCAACATCTAAAGCGGTAATAGCCACATGTTTTATAAATGTGATAAAAATTATAAATTCACAAATCCAAGTAGTTTACTGAACATCAACCCCAGGAAGACAAGGAAAAATAAACCAAAATGGTTATTGATGTTTTCAAAATCAAAATATTAAAAGAGACAAAATATTAAAAGTGGCAGCACACTTTTATCCAGATCTACTGCTTTAATCTTCTGCTTTCTTTCTATGAAATTCAAATATAAATTTTGGGATGATTCAAGAGATAACAAAAGGAAAATTATGAAAATCTGTAAGAGGAAGGGAACTTGATTGAAGACTACAAGGACAAAGTGCAGTGGGATCTCTTAGGGAACTTGATTGAAGACTACAAGGACAAAGTGCAGTGGGATCTCTTTAATCTCCCACTCATCAGAAGATATTGATGTGAACTTGGTGTTTCTAGGTGCCCCAATCCAAAAGATAATTTTCATGAAGTGGTCTCACTTCTTTTCCAGCATCAAAAG
Source organism: Uropsilus gracilis (assembly GCA_004024945.1). Classification (NCBI taxonomy): domain Eukaryota; kingdom Metazoa; phylum Chordata; class Mammalia; order Eulipotyphla; family Talpidae; genus Uropsilus; species Uropsilus gracilis. Next base: position 3,020 of record PVHY01003000.1, read on the forward strand.
AGAGTTCAAGAAACAAAATTAGGTGATCTTGGAAGAAACAGCAAAGGCTGGATAGGAAGCCCATGCTTCCTATCCAACAAAGACCCTGGAAATAGACACTTTGTTGCAAGTTTCATGTTCCTGGGGACAAATAATTTGTAAAATAGGCAATTGTTGTGGAAGAATCCTGCCTGTATAACCCCTGCACCGCTGCCCTCACTATCTTGGTACGGAAGGAATTCTCCAATCAACTTGAAAGGACAGAGTACTTTAAGGGACAGATTTGCTAACTGTGGTGAGATTTCCTCACCACATTTCCTGGTAGGTACACCAGGTTTATATGTGATTTCTGTACTTGGCTAAAAGATGTAAACAGACATTTGACCCATTTGCTTATGAAAAGATCACAGAGCTTATGAAAAGATAATCTCACTGGCCATTAGGGAGATATACATTAAAACTACTATCAAATATGACAAAATACCTATATAACTAAAATAGAAATAGAAATAATGACAAAACTAAATGCTGACAAAGATGTGGAGAAACTGAATGACTCATATATTACTGGTAAGGATGAAAACTGACATAGACCCTCTGGAAAACAGTTTAACAGTGTCTTATAAAAGTAAACACATAAGTATTATCTGACCCAACAATTGTAATCATGAACATTTATCCCAAAATAAAGAAAACTGATGCTTGCTCAAAAACCTGAATACAAATGTTCATAGCAGCTTTATTCATAACAGCCACAAAATATGCTATGAACCATTATGCTAATATGCAGATGTCATATTAGCAAATGGATAAAAAGACTTTTATACATTCATGTTATGAAAACATTGCTCAACAATAAAAAGAAACAAATTATTGACACACACAATAACTTGAATGATTTTTTGAAGGGATTTTTCTATATAGAAAAAAAGTCAATTGCAAATACCACATTGTTGATTTCATGTATAAATCACTTTTTCTAATACAAAATTGTAGAAGAACAAAGTGGTGGTTTTCAAAGATTAGGGACCTGGCTGGGAAGCAGGTGTGGTTTTAGAAGGATGATGAATTTTCTGTGGCTCTAAATTTTATACTCTGAATTTTAATATATTATACAGTGGAGGCAAAAGCCATAGCAATTGTTGCTTAACTCCTCCATCCACAGGTATTGTAGGAGTACAGTGTCTCAAAGCAGTTAAGTCTGTAGTGCATTGTTAGTACGGAGACAGACAAGACATTCCTACTGCCAGGTTTCAAACTCAGGGAAAGAGTACATGTCTCCTCTATCTATCAAATTGTCTGTCTGTCTGTGTTAGCTTCCATGGGCTGATGGTATGGGTTATATGGTATGACAAAAGGTGTGGTTTAAAATGACAGACACTTATTTTCTCATAATTTTAGAGAAGTGTTAAGTCAGGCGATTGCATGACCATGCTCTCAAGGCCCTAGAGAAGACTCATTATTGTCTCTTCTTAGTGCTTGTTGCTTACTGGCAAGGCATGCCATTCCCTGATTTACAGTTAGAGATCTTCAATCTTTGTCTCATTCATCACAGGCTATTTCCCTATGGTCATATTTTTATGTCTTCACATAACATTCTACTGTTTCTCTATATCCAAATTTCCTTCTGTTTATAATGGCATTAATCATTACATTAAGGTCCACCCAATTCTATATGTCCTAATCGTAACTTGATTAGATCTACAAAGATCTTATTTCATGATAAGGTGACAGTCACAGATGCTAAAGATTAGGAAGTGAACATATCTTTTGGGGAACACAATTTAGTCCATTAATATGTCTCTGTCATCCATCTACCCAACTATCTATATAGCTGTACATCTCTGTCTTTCTCTTTCTCCCTTTCTCTCATTTACTTACTATAAGAGTTAGAATAGTAATTTAAAAAGATGTTTGCCTCAGAATTATGTATTAGTGTCTTTATTGAAGTTGAAAATTAAGTTACATAGTTTCTTACCACCAACACAATATAGATGATATATCTTATAATTAGAATTGCCTTTCAGTTAATATGTACATAGGCATAAACTGAGCTGAAACATTAGTGTAAGTATCTTAATAAAAACATCTCTAAAGCAAGTTGACAGAGAAAACATTCTTCTATTTTATCTTTGATGTTTCTCCTTCATTTGTTCTGAATAAACTTTATTACCCACATCCTTAAGCTTTTATTTTAAATGTACTGTTTCAACTTCATTTTTTCCATCTTTCTCTTTTTGGTCATATATTTATCCTGGTTCTCATAATGTTCAAAGGAAACATTATTATGCCGATATTTTTATATATATTTTCTCAGGAAAATATTTTTTATTTGTAGTTTTTTCTCTGGATGTTCAGAACTGCTATTTTTTGTCCCATAGTTACAAAATTATGAGATACATATTTGTCACTTTATATTTTGTTCCAGTGAGGACAGAGCAATACAGATCCTACCACCCATTTTATCTAGTGTTCAAGGAGTATCTTACTTTATTCTTTGTCCTCCAGTGTTTTTCTGTTTAATTATACTTGACATCAATCTCTTTATATTTATCTCATAGTAGGGAATTCTGTCAACTGAATTTCTACATTTGAAAGTCCTTCAGCATGTGAGGATGAGGAGAGATATACTGGAGTAGGCTTTTTATAGTGCTGTGATTGTTCTAGAATCTAGTGCAGTTGACAACTCTCTTCAATCTATTTCAACACATAAATGCAATCAAGTTAAGGTCTTTACTCTTTCAAATGTTATCCCTTACAAAATTTCCTTTTTCATATAAACTATTAAATTTTAAATTAAATATCTGTTCTCTTGCGCCCAGTCATGTTTTCATCTAGATAATATCAAGAGAGATATAAAGGGGTTTCTTGAATAGGTGTGATTCTTGCTGAATTTCACGCTACAGATGATTTGACATTTGATTTTCTGATCAGTGTTATGTCAACCTTCCCCACTTAGGGGAGCTATTGGCAAGAACTGAAACATTTCTAAACATAAGTTTGCCCATATTTTAGTTTAGAGGACAGAGAATACATAAATTATATACAGAAACACTGCTGATGTAATCAGTGAACATTATTTAGATACTTCCCTGAAAGTAAATTTTTAAAAATAACATTATCAACAGTTGTGTAACAGAATAATATTGTGAGAGTTTGTGTTAAGATTTTATTAGTTTGCTGCAATTTAAAGGCACCTATGATACGCTAGTCTTATTCCATGAAGGACTTAAGCTATGGGTAAAAATGCTCTAATATTTTAAAAATATGAAACTGAAGGAGAAAATCCAGACAAGAAGAAACATAAATATACAGAGGAATTGAAGACCAAGTGCCTGAGAACACAACTATGCAGATTAGAAAAGTCAACATATTTAAATACCAAATTAAAGCAGAGTTAAATAATACTATCAGGGAATAGCCATATTGATCAGGGAACACTAAACATACTGTTGTGAGAGGAAAGAATTTTAAATATTTGTTTCTAAATAAAACTTTTCATGTGTTACATTTTTAGCAAGGGTTTTGGTAGACATAAGGTAGAGTCATAAATCCATCTTTAAACAGGTGTGGTAAGAGATTTTCTCTGGTTAATTTTGTCATACCCTGAACTAAAAATCAAGGGATAGTATGAAAATAAAATGCCATAAGCTATATTCTGGGAAAAATGTAGCATTATAAACTGAAAACCTTTACTAGATTTAGTAGGTAAATTGTCTATGGCACAAAATGTTTTCATACAAACTGATGGTTACTTCCCAGCCACTGATTCGAGCAACATCTATCTACTCTGACTCTAAGTTCATCCCCTGAGATACTGAGGATGGCATTTATACATTTTTTTTATCTCATGATCATATCCACATTGCCTGGGATGACTCTAAATTAAGCCTATTTCAACATTATTGTTAATAATTCTCTTTTTACCCTCCAAAGTACCCAGGTTTGAAATGTAAATTCTATTGTCATCCTCCATGTTGACACGTTTTTGATTTTGTCCTTTGTATTATAACTATCAGAATCATAGTATCAAGTAATTATTCAGTATAATTACTCCTCTACCACATACCTATATCTCCTTAATGATTTTGCTCCTATTTCTAATTTAATGACATAGTATATCAATGATTGTCAATATGCACTGTGGGGCAGGCAACTTTCAGGTTTCAGATTCTGCTCTGACAACCAGTTCACCTTAAGCAACTTATTTTTTCCATGATTATTTATTTACTCATCTATAAAATTAGAACTGTGGTATCTACTGTTAAAGAATGAAAAATGCATGCTGCCAGTGTGAGCCACATCTGTTGCCATCTTGGCTATATCCAAACTTCTCTTTTTGTGTCTATTAATTTGAATCAGTTTCCAGATTTTGGTTGTATTGATATATCTCTTAAGCTATAGTCCCTTTCTGCACTAACTCATGATAAGCCTGTAACCCAAATTTGCTATTCACTTAATTATTGTTTAACAACTTCGGATATGTTCTTTGGGGCAAATCAAAGGCCCTTCAAAGTTAAGAAAATTGTCAATAGTAATGTACAACAGAGAAAGATAAATCTTATTTTTCTTCCCACCAATGTTGAGGTTCAAAGGAAATCTACAGTTTTAAAGAGGAATTACCTCATTAAAGAAGAGAAAAATGATGTAGAAATATAAGGTGATAACCCAAGTCAATATAACAAGAGAAAAACAGGGAAAATATTAGAAGCTGAATACTAAGTTCTGTAATGTGGACTAAACTTGACCCCCAAAATACAGGTGCTATATCAGCAAAACATACTCCAATCTTTGTTAACTGGTAAGGCTATTTCACTTTGGACCTGTTGTTTGTTTTATAAATCAGAGACTGATGATACCTGAATACAAAGTCTACTTAGTCTACTTCATATGTAAAGTCATGAGGTAAACATACCTTGGATTGCAATTTTTTTGATTTCTAGCTTGTCTAGTTTAATGAATTTTATATTTGCTGATTCATAATAATGTCATTAATTTTTAAGACATTTAAAATAAAAATGAAAGTCACATATGGGAAATATTTACATTACAAATGGTAAGCAAAGGGAAATAATTTGACAAGTGAGAACATAGATTTTGTAGAGATTACATAGGTACTTGGTTAGAAAGAAATTGTAAAACAGAAAGAAAAATAAACAAAAGAGGATAAAAATAGATTTAAAAAGGAAGCAAATATCAGAATAAAAACATTATGTAAACTTTGTTCACAGATATTGCTGAAATCCTTGTGTGCATGTGCCTTGGATGTGATATCGGATGTAAAGTGACAAGAAGCCTCTAGCCTGCTCATCAAAGGAAAATAAGTGGCACTTTTAAAATTTGGCTTCTGCCTCCAGACTCTTCCCACCCAAGTGACAGGACAGTTGTAAGAGTCTGATGCAATTTAATGGAAAGATTTATTAACAAGTTATTAACAAGAGAAAGAAAAGTCATTAAGGCCACAAGTGGCCAGTTATCTACCCCATTGACTGTTTAGTTCAAGTCCCAAACACATGTCCAAGACAGTGCCTCTTTGGCCCGCAAAACCTGAGGCAGACCTTTCAAAAAGTCCAGTTTCTCAGCAGACACAAATTCAAAGTTTTCCAAGTCTTCCTTTGTTTTGTTTTTCTCCAGTGTTTCAAGGATCTACAAGGTTCTTCAAGCCTTTCCAGCAAGTACTGCCACAAAATAAGCTTTACAAATCCCTGACTTTCTTCAAGTACCAACTTTTCAACTTTCAAAATGATAAGCCATTTTCTTTTTCTTTTCTTTTTCTCTTCTTTTCCATGCTGCCTATCACTCCAACGTCTCTCAGCTATCTTATCCAGGCCTGCCACTCTGAGATATTTAGCAACAATGCCCACCAGGGCAGTTGCCTTACTGGGCATGTTCAGCTTGTACTCTACATGCCTGCCACACCATGACTCCGGGCTGCTGCCAGCCCACCGTTCTCCCATGTCCATCCATACTCTTACCAGGTCCACCTACGTGATGTCTGGTTACTCCCAGTTTGCCATTCCCTGGCAGCTGGCCACTCTCTGACATTCTTCCATCAGCTTCTGCAGCTTTCTATTTCTTCTCACTTTAATCTTTCCCACTTTCCATTTTTCTTCCTGTGGCTTTACTATTAGACCCCACCCACCAGGGTAGTATGACATATTCTTATTTTTCCAACTGCATCACAAATTGGGGTGCCTCAGTTACTCCTTTCAGCCATGCCACCAACTATCAGGTGGGAACGCTTACAACACAGACATGGGTCTGTTTTTCCAGTCAGGGAGTATGTCCTGGCAGAGACAAATACAGCAAGACTAGTTAGAATAAAGATGTAAGTTAATTTTGTAGGGGAGAAAAACTTTATGTGTGTTACACGCAAAATTTTGAAGTACTTTGTCCCTCTTGACCAGCTGTGAGAATTCAAACCCCTTTTCTGCCAAGAAGTTTGCACATTCAAGAAGGCAGGTGACTCTTGGGTGACCTTGCTATTGAAAAGAGGTGAATAGCCTCCAGCAGTAACTGGATCTGGACACTGAAGGAAAAAAAAAAAAAAAAAAAAAAAAAAAAAAAAAAAAAAAAAAAAAAAAAAAAAAAAAAAAAAACTCTCAAAGCAACTCTTTAAACCCTCAGCCCAATAAACTGCTACATTTATCAATTAGACAGAAATAGCTCATAAAGTCTGGCATTGTTAAAAAAATATATGAAAATGAAAAGGATAAGAACACAATACAATAAAGGATTTACAAATTTATAACTGCTTAGTTATGGTAATCCAAGCTGGCATAAAACACACACTATGATATTAAAATCCCTTTTGTTCTCAGAATTATTTCGGAGTAATTTCAACAATGGTTTTGGATCTAGGTGTTAGTCTTTCTAAGTTAGAAAAATGAACTTGTGAATCCTATATAGATGCCATGTTTAATTTTTTTCTAAGGTATGATATTAAATTGATTCTAAAATTTCTATCATTAGCAATGAACGTAGTTATAGAACTGCTCCTAAATGGGGTTAGATGTTGAATATTTAATATTTGACAAAATACATTCAAGCAGGATACTTTTTACACAGTAAACAGCATGTCTAATTGAATGCTCACGTAACTAATTTATAATATCTATTGTTTTTATACAATAGAGAAATGTTTAAAGAGACACCAACACTATTTAAAGATGCAGAGAATTTAACTAAGTAGCAGAACAAAACAAAATCTAATCACAGGACAAAACAAAAACTCCTCATACCAATATAACAGACTTTACAGTGAATGAAACTGTATTTGGTGCAAGCTCTTCCTGACACATGGGTATATTAATCTAAAAACAGATTAGGGAATTATCTTCACTCCCTTTTAGGTGACTCACCTTGTAGGTGAAGTGAATCAGTTCTCAATATTTGAATATTAATAAAATATAAAAATAAATATTTCATATTTAAAGTAGAACCACCTATTATTTCTACCGTTTAACTTAGATAAATTTGCCTGTAGTGAAACTGGAAGCCCCTCCCCCCAAGGAGTTTGTGGCAGTTAACTAGGTGTCCCTCCCCCGTTGGGTGGTGGCATTTAGTCCCTCCCTTCCCCCCTTCGGTGTGGCAGATAATCTGCCAGAGTAGCAGTTGGAGCAGGAAGTTGGACCAGAAGCAGGGGGGATAAAAAGGCAAGGGCCAGATACTTGGAGATACACTTTTGGGGAGAGGAGAGAGGGAAATTCTGGGGAAAGAAGAGAAGAGAATGGCAGGCAGGTAAAGAGTAGCCTGAATGACCAGGTTGGGCAAAAGTCCTCTGGAAGAGTGAGCTGGAGGTGGTGAAGAGTCATGGTGGCCAGTGGAAGACTGACCAGTGTGGAGAGTGTGACGCCGCAGCAAGATGGCCTGGAAAGCTGGTACCTGGAAGAAGTTTGAAGATCCTTGGAAAAGTGGAGCAGCGTGGAACACTTGAGAGAGAAGAAGAAACAAGAAGATGCCAGAGAAAGGATTGAACTTTGCAAAAGTGCCTACCTCTGAGGTTCGGAGGGGCACCATCTTGGACTGTGTCTTTGGGACCTTTGGGACTGAGAATGGTGACTGGTGTACGATAACTGCCACTTGTGGCTTTACGGACTTTTTGTTTTCCCTGTTGAACTCCCTTGTTAATAAAATCCCTTGTTAAATTGCATTTTGATGGCAACTGCTATGCGCGGGTGACATGGACCCTGTAAGTTGGAAGGCTTTTCCCTCCCTTTTCAAGCGAATTTCAGTGGGATCATTTTAACAGGGTGTGAGGGAGAGACTATGTGAGTACCTAAAAAAGACATGAAGAGCACAAGACAAATATATTAATTGAAACAATAAAAACCTTGCTTTTTCTTACTCATCATTGTTTTAATAATTTGTTTGAAATAATAGCAAATGTATTAGACAATTACAGCTTTATTGCTCATGCGTAAATTAAATTAATCGCAACAATGATACAGTGATGAGTGTAGGAATATATTGCTATTATATAGCAGTTAACTAGCTGTTGAGTGGAGCTATTTGAAAGTTGACTTGAATTAGTTGTAAATGCATATTACTAACTCTAGAGCAGTCACTAGAAAGAGAAAATAAGGATAGCTCATATGCTGTCAAGGAGATAAAAATGGAGTAATACAAAATGTTCAATTAGAAGACTGAAAATTTAATGGAAATACAATTAAGTGGAAATGCTGGAGATAAAATGTACCATTACTGAAGTTAGGTACTGAGTTTCGACTCTAGATTTACAGAAGAAAATATATGTGAGTTCAAAAACAGGGTGAGGGGAAACATTTCTTTTCAACAACAGTAAAAAAACAAAAAAATACATAGATCATATCCTACATTTGGGAATTAGGTGAAAAAGATATAACATTTGAATTATTGGAATGTAGTTCATATATGGGGACTGTAAAAATGGTATCTAAAAAAATGTAAAGGACTGGAGATTAATACTTCATTTAGGCAGATACAAAAATACTATGTAGAGTAATATCGTTTCAGTCACAAATTCTCCATGTGATAGCATCAAATATGAAAGGAGAAACTTTTATGACTTGGACACTTGGGAAAGAAAAGGAAAACCTTTACAAAAAAAAAAAAAAAAAAACTTGTATAGGTTGCTATTTTCTGGTAAGTCTCTGTTTCAAATAATATTTTCACATGCATTTATAGAGAAAGGTTTGCCCATTATATTCAAATCTGAAGCTTAATAACCTCTATACTTTATGTAGATCAGTGATGATTACCTGATGAATTTATTTGATTCCCATAGACATATGTGACCCTGCAGCATTCATCACCAATTCTAAGCAGAGACACTCTTTGCTCAAGGGCAACAGAGGATTCACAGGAGGGATTTATGGGCAATGTTTCATTTGCAATGGAGAATAAATGTGTGTTTATCAAGCAATTTTACTGGAATATACACTTAAAGAACACTTAAATTCTACGAAGATCACAAAAATTTTTAAATCTAAACAAAAAATTGTCTCTGTAAGTTTGCATAGCAAAAACATGCAGTTTTAACATATATTTTGACATTTTAAAAATGAAGTGGTTCTATCACTCTTTTAAGTATACCAAAAAAAATGTACATAAAGGCCTGACACCAAATCATTCATTTTTAAAACATGTGAACAAGCTATTTAACAGTTTCTTTTTTGTTACTTGAATTCTGATTTCCTTTTCATTTCCCTCACAGAATTGTACTCATGTATTTTGTATATTCAGTCTCTTATTAATCACCTCCCTCATATTGATTTTCAATAAAACTATTTTCTTTATGTTACAGATCTACCAAAATCTGTTCACGTCTACAAATTTAAAAGTAAAAACATTCACATTAAACATATCCAAGACAATAAAGAAGTGGGGCTTTTTATAAATGAAATTATTTAGCCTTACCAAATCATTAAATCAATCATCAGAATGATCAAAACTGGTTCAACAACCAGTATATAAATTGAACCATTGCTTTGCTTGAATCTATTACTGCTTTTTGTTCTGCTTGAATGTTCCCTTTTCAATTAAATTAAAAACACAGACTTAGGGACTTTACTGAATACAATTTATGCAATGTAGATTAGCACCCTATTAGCAATATTTGAAGTAGGAAGTCACAAAAATTAGCAGTGAATATTACTGAAATATATTGAATACAAATAACGCCAATGATTATCAAAATGTTGCTGATAACAAATAATTGTAAACATCTTAAAAGTGTATAAATAGTACATCTTTCAGCAACTAATAGATATTTTTAAATGATGCAAAAAATATATACACTGCCATAAAATACACTCCTTAATATGCCTGACCATATCTAGGTTCATTAACATTTGAATCAATTACTCCCACATTTAGTCCATTAACTTTCCATCCCAGGTCTAAGGGCAACAGGTGATGGTCACTCATCTAGCAGCATAAGAAAATCCTTGTATTCCTGATACTTTATACTTCCTCCCACTTCCCTCAACTCCTTTCTCTAAAGGGAGTATCCTTTCCATTAAAGCTAAGTGATTTCTAACTTCCACTGACTGTGACTATATTTCCTTAAATGACTGATGATAAAAGCAAAATGATGAGAAGGAAGTAGAATATCACAGTAACCTCCCAGCTACCCAATCTATAATGCTCAGTTTCTACCACTTATCTATTCAAAACAAAATAAAAGAGGCAAATCAATTCACAGCAGTAGAGTTGCATTTCCCTGACTATAATCTATTTTGCCAGTCTTTATAGTATGGAATAGATTGACCCAAAGATATATACTGAATGATAGTGGGGTTCAGAGTTATTATCTGTCATACTTTATGGGGTAATCAGTGATATTTATTCATTTATCTATCCCATAAACATTTACATGAACTGAGAATTTGTGATCAGTGCAGAGAATAATCTTATTCTAATTGATTTTTTAATGGACAGTTTGTGTTCTGGTGTGTACAATGGATTTTGCTAGCTTAAATTTGGGTCAAAATAATAAGGCTTCTTTTTATGGTCATGTTTCATTAATCTTATGTATGGCTTGTATAGATTGAGTTGAAAATTTTTCTCTCAACACTTTAGAAATAATATGTTTATAAGTTTTAAATATCCACATAAAATAGAAAATGTTTGACTAACAATGAAGTAAATATTATGTATTGATATTATCTTATTTTAGCTTATTGACTAATTTTAGTTATAGGTATTCTTATAGTTAATAACCATTTTGGGCATTTTATATATTTGTAATCAATATGTTGTCTATTGAGTCCAACTTTCTAAATTTAACAATATTTTCAAAGTTCATCCATGTTGTAGCAGATAATTATGATCACCTCTTATCACTGAATAATGTTTCACTGTATTGATATATCACTCTTCCTTTAGTATTGATCAACTGATGAGAATTAGGGTTAGCATTTTTTTTTTGTTATTATTAGTAGTACTGCTATGAACAGCCACACACGTTTCTCTGCGTAGACATATATTTTTATTTTTATTGGATACTGAGAAATCAAATTATCTCTTCATAACTTTAAGTTACACTTTTAAGGAACAACTATCTTCAATGAACATATATCACTTTAAATTCCCAAGAATATAAGATCATAAATTTTTAACTCCTTCCTTGTATTCTATGTTTTTGATGAAACCCATCCTATTACTATGAAATAATATTTCATTATCATTTTAATTTATATTTTCCAATGTTCACACATGTAGAGTAGAAAATCCTTTGCCAAATACTTACCTTTTTTGAAAAAAAAGTATATTTTACTATCTAAAGATTTTTAATTAAACTATTTGTACTTTTATAGAGTTAAAAAGATTTTTTTACTTATTTTGGAACTATCCTGATATAATGTAGTTGTAATGACTCAGTATTTGTATTGGGTGAAATGATCACCACAATAACTATAGTTAATACTCATTACCACATATAGTTATAATTTTTTTCTTGTTTTAAAAATTTTTAACATATACTCTTATAACTTTCAAATACAGTATTATTAACTATAATTACCACACTATATCATTTTCTATGACCTATTTTACAACTGGAGATTTTTATCTTTTGGCTTGAAAACATGTCTCTTATCATGTATATATAATATATAAATATATAATATATATATAAATCATATATATATCATATATATATGATAATCATATATATATATATATCATGTATATATATATATAATTTGTAAATGTTTTGGCTAGCTCTGCTAGTTTATCAATGATATACAATTTATCATTTTCCCCTTTCATCAACTGAATTTTCAGTGTCATAATTCCAAAAACAATTTTTGATCAAGCCGTATTATTTACTCCAAAGTTTTGTTTAGGGAATTTTCATTTGCTTCAAAGATTTTGACTATTTTTTTATGTGCAGTATGAGGTAGAACTCCAACATAATTTGCATGTGGACATCAATTTTTCCAGACATTTGTTGAAAAACAAATATTTTGACATTGGATTATCTTTACATTCTTGTTGGGAATTAAATGACAATGACAATAAATGTAAGTATATGAATAGAATGGAGTACACAGATTTTATCAAGTTATCCAAAAAGAATTCTGAAAAACTCAAGTTTTCCGATCTTTAGCATACAGAGTTTCAATATCTTTTAAAAAATAAGACATAATGGACTATGCAGGAGACTCTTAGGTGGTGGGAGAGCTACAGTAATCACAAGTGAATGGGGAAATTCTATACTGTCAAAATATTAACAGGAATGTAAAACAATAAAACATATATTGTATTGAAATAGAAATAAATAAGTAAAAAAAAAAAAACAACTTTGTATCTTGGTGGGTATTCCCACCAAGATACAAAGATTTTGAATTCACATATTTTAGAATCTCTTGTTCAAGTCAAACTGGTAGTTAGCTAGCCTCTCGGTAGAGAGTGAAAATCTTTTGAAAAATACTGTAAACTAAATTTATTGCTCATCTGTATTCACTGAAGTCTTTCTTGGTGTCTCCAAGGTGGAAATTAATATGTCCCACACCTATTTAATCAATAGTCTAACATGTTTCCTCTGACAAATTTTGTCACATGAGAGTAAATTGGTAATACATCAATTGAGGGCTTAAAAACAGTCAGGGGTTTAGTATAACTTTCATTCTTGTCTCTGATTCCCTTTTTTAAAAACATATTTAATAGTTTTAATATGATTAGCAGTAAGAGCTCAGTTAGTAGTAAGGAAATAAAAATTTTTGGACAAACTATCACTCGTGATGGTGATAGAGAGGAAAATTATTCTTATGCTTGGTAATTTCACATGAAGCCTAAAGGCAAAAATAATTGTTCTTACAGAGGTAATTTTCCTATCAATGAGTGACAAGTGTCAATTAACAATTAACGTTGATCTTCTTTCAATAAAAGCCAACACACAAAATCCAAAATTCAAGAAACAAGCATCCTTGAATAGCTAACTAAGATAATAAATTTTAAGTATCAAATTTATGATTTTTTATATTACTTTATATTTTTTTGTATTTTATGTATTTGTTTTTCAAATATGTAACATTAATTTTCTTTAGTTCAGATGACTTGGATATGTCAAAAATATTTCCAAAAAAATTTGTCAAAAATATTTCCTTTTTTTTTTTTTTTTTTTTTTTTTGGTCAAAGAGGCAAGTTTATCCCAGAAAAGGGAAATGAAAGATTAGAAACAAAAGTTATAGAACAAGAGGACAACCTGAGTTGGCCAGCGAATAATGCCAGCTAACCCACTTAGAGATGATTAACACATAAATTGTCAACAGTATTAGGCACTAGTTCACTTGCATAACTGATTTCACCTAGGTAGAAGAGTCTAATTAGTTTCCAATATACATTATGAAGCGCCTTAAACATAGTATGCTAGTTAAACAGAACAATAAAACATATGTCAACTTATGTAAATCACTGAGACACTTTTTCTTTTTTTCCCTATGTAGCAAAGCTAGATAAAGATCAAACTAAAGACTATGTAATTTATAGGAAAGAGAAAAAAATTAGATCTAATTATCCTAGTTTGGGAAATGCTAAACCCATAAGATAAAATTGTATTTTGAAGAAGTTTATTTTGCTTCTGAAAGCCAGGGATTTGCAAATTAAGAGAGAATCTATTTTCTAAAGGCTGTTTTCTTTACTTAATTATAATTTATACTTTATTTTCCTTTTTAGCAAATGAATCATTTTGCCTACCATTTCAGCAGCCAACCTTTCAAAGAGCTGTTTAAAGATTGCCCACATTTGTCAGCCCACCAGCTTCACTATCATTAACCCTGTCTGATTTTATGCCAAGCTGCCACTTTTCTTCAGCTTGTGTAAGTACAGTTTGAACTAGTGGCATCAGTTCTCATTGAAAATACCTATGTAGCAAGTGGGAGGATCAAACCTGTCATGTTTTGTGAAGTTGTTTAAGTGCTTATTTAGGAGGTGACTTGAGAGAGTTTATTCAGGATCACCAGTAAAATGGTTCAAATTCAAATGAAGGCTACATTTGACTATCAAAAACTTCATTTCTTTCTTTTTTTCCCTTGTCTTCCATCCTCTTGCCTTCTCTCACACTTCCTTTTCTTTCTTCTCTTTCAACCTTCAAACTTTGTTCTCTCATACCTTCTTTTTGCCCTCTTTTTCTTTCTTCACTTCTTTTCTCTTTTCCTGTTTTCTGTTCTTCGCTATTTGGCATCTAGTTTAATTCTTCTCAGAAAATAGATGGATGATGTAAATTTTTTCATCATAATATAAATTGTCATGTTAATTGTGTAGAGGTGGCAATTTATTTTCTACAAATGCAAAATCAGCTTCACCTTCTTCCTAATACTACACTCTTGGGCAAAACAACAGCAAAAACATTAAAAAATACTAAGATTAGGAATAAAGTATAATTATTTTTTCAGAACTTTGAGTATCTTTAGTTCATGGGAAAAAATGTAGAAGGAAGAGGGATATGAGAAGGAGATTGTAATGATCTGCTCAAATAGTGTTCTTACTAGATTCTTCATAATGACATGGATGTCGATGGTGGTACATAGCCAAGAAATTATTGATTTTAATGATTTGGATGTATCATTCAATAAGGTCAGCTTCCTACCTGTGTTTGGTCAATAGGTTTCAGATTATTTTCATTTTCCTTACATATTCTGACTCAATTACTCTTATTGGTATCAAAAACTTAAGTCTAGTTCCTTTTGGTAGAACTAACATAACATGACTTAAAGTTTAATATGGCAAAGTGCTAAGAACTTTTGAAGATTAAGATATATTAGAGAGAAGACAATGACCATAATGAAATATTTTTCCAGTCTCCCATCATATTCCTCTAAATTTGTAAGATATCATAAAGTTAAATATATTTTTCTTTCCTTTCTTTAAATTGCCTTTCAAGGATCAAAAAAATTAGGTTGCCTCTCAGAGATGACCAAAACCTTGCAAGAATAGAATGCCAATTATTTTTGATATGTAAATTTAAACAAGTCTATCATTCATAAATATTTCATAAATGATGAATAAATTAAAAAAATCACTAATGTGTTTCTCAAATATGTTGATATTTCTCTATGTAACCAAATTGATCTTTGCCTTCATTTCATAGTTCAGCAACTCTGGTGACTTGGTTGGTATTTCAATTATTTTGACATGGTCAAGATTATGAAAACAATTGCAAACTTACATTTTAGAAAACTGAACATTAAATTTAACATTATGGGAGCTCAGATGGCTAGGGACCCGGGTGCACAAGTAGACCTCAGGTGGCTGCCTGCTGGTGGGCAGGACTCAAGTCCCTGCTCTGCCCCCACACAAAAACCTCCCTGCATGGGGGAGATGGCTGAGCCTGCTCCCTTCCATGCTCCCCTTGGGTTAAAAGCAGGGGGCAACATGGGTCCGCTGATCCAGGCTGCAGATGGCTACCCTGTGCAGCAGCATCTGCTGGTGGGTGGGACCACCAAAACCCCCACTCTATCCCCTCTTCAGGGCTCACCTGGCTCAGGATCCTTCACCCCCTTTGCTCCCTACTAGCAAGGGATCTTGGATGGCTACGGACCTGGGAATGTGGAAGCAGGTAGAGAGTTGAAGTTTCAGATAAGAGGAGCACCTATCTCTCTAATCCCCTCTGGCACACTGGAGGGTGGTCGGTCGATAGCACATCTCTCACCTGTAACCCAGTTCCTAACCTCTTTGGAATATCCCAAGAGACATATAACCTATTAGTAATGGCTATTGCTCCCAAAGGTAAATTCTCGTTATTGCGCATCCCCACATCCTGCCTGCTGCATGTCATGTATGTTTTGCTGCTTCCTCATTACATCATTGTAACAATTCCTTGCTGAGGTATATAAGTGGCATCTCAACTTCATTAAAGTGGGACCTGGACATGCTTCCCAGGATCCCTATTCTGTGGGCTAGCCCACAAATCATTATCAATTTCTTCCATCTCAATTTTTTTCTTCATTCCACATTCCATATGCGACTCCTAACAGTCTTCTTATGATTTTTCACGATTTCCTTTATATTTTGTAATATTGATATAATGCGGTACAACATTTCATGTGCAAACTAAATATTAATCACATTTTATTTAGAACAATCTGTTTTCAGAAAACAAATAAGTATATACTACATATGGCTGTACTGATCAATACCATCAAATATATATTACCTCTGTTTATACTGATCCACCCTATTCAAAATAAATGCTTATACACTTCAGAAAACATATGAATAATGACTATAAAATTAAAGTATTAAAATTATTTTATCTATTTAAGAATACTCTTGTTAGAGAATTTTGAATGTCCTTTAATTCTAAATTGCAAGGGCTACTTATGATACCATGTAAGAACCAGTAAAAATAATAAATTTTATGTAACATGGAGTTTAATATGTATTTCAAAGAACCAGAATACAAAAATACCTGGAAAGATAAAGCTCATCTTTGATGTTTCCTTTTTCCCAACATTGTTCTGAGTTATGATGGGTCTGCTCTTTGCTGGCTGCCATGCTTTCTTCCACATGTGTCTGTAGAACCTCTTCCCTCATACTGCTGGCTGAGATGCTCATGTCCTAGCAGGTGATAGCAGAAGTAGTGATGTTGGCTCTAGTTTTATGCCCTCTTGACCTACCTCCTCATGCCCACCTGGAGGTGTCACTAGATTATCTTTTGAAGAAATAATATAAACCCTTGGAAAAATAAAGCTTAACAGGTATTAACTCAGTTATTTCAGATATCTTGATCTGGAGTTAATGGCATAATAAACTCAGATGTTATATATTGTATTGGATGATACTGAAAGGGTAGTATTAAAGAAAATTTCAACAAACACATATGTGGGTGTAATTCTGTTACTTCTCACTTGTACAGATAAACCAATCATGTTATTTTCCCTTCTACTAGCCTTGTTCTCTTACATACATCACCATATGTTCATTAAAATTGATGATCTAAAATTCAAATTTTATCTGGTACCCCTTTAATGAACATTGAAATGGTTTCTTCTTGTTTTGTGAATAAACGGAAGCTTCTTATTTCAAAACAAAACATTTTTACTAGTCCAGCTCATGCATAGGATTTCCATCCACCCACAAAAAACTTGGAAGTTTACATGCAGCTACATCAAATGATGCACATTCCTCAGCATTTGAGGGTATATATAGCCCTTGAGACTGTTCATTCAATACAGCTGGCTTAGAATGTAATCAATTTCTCCTGTGATCATTCCACTCATACTTTGCAATTTTATTTAAACATCAATTCCTCAATTTTTCATGACAGTTGAAGGGGAAGCTAGAGGCATTTAATTTCTTTTGTAATTATTTTGCCATGTGTTATCTTGAATTGGAATAAGAATTTGAGGTAGTAGGCACTGAATCTTTTTTTTTTTCTCCTCTTCATTGCTGTTAATGTTTCTTCATCTCTCAATCTCTTTCATCTCCTTTCCTTCCTTTTTTCCAACCACTTCATACAGCATGATCTTCTACATACTAGGTATTCAATAAGTGCGGAAAACTATACTCTTCAAAGGATTGATAATGCATATTTTAGTGCCTATCTCATTAGCAATCAAAAACTATTTTTACTTTATATCATATGATACAAAATAGCCACTAACACATCCATAAAGTACATGTGTTTCTATTATGTTTCAATAATGTTTTTACCTAAATATTAAATTTAACATTCTAATGTCTAGTAAAAAATTACCTTTAATTTTAGCTTAGTGTGATGTTTATAGACAGGAAAAACTGAATTCATTAATGCTTCATTTCTTAAATTAGAAAAACATTTTACAAAATAAAGTACACAAAATATGTCACAATGAAATAATTTACGTCTGAGTCATCAAATTTGAGACTAATGTGAAATTTAAACATACAAAACTCATTTTAACATTTCATATTAACATTTAAAAAATTATTTTTAAAATGATTAACATTTTAAAAATTATTTTCAAAATGTTGATATTGTAGCATATGCACAAGTAGATCAACATAGTGCAAATAATGAATTCATGTTTTTGTATAAGTCCATTGGATTATCACATTTTATAATCAAAGATCAACATTCTCACTGTAATAGTGGGCATCTAATAATCATTGTTTCTTTGAATTGTTATGGCAATTAAGGCCATTTTCTCACTGGCAATATCAATGCTTCATTCAGTTGACATTAAAATTATTAGTTCTGATAAAATTATAAAAAGCTTTAATAAATATAAATGTTGTTTATTCTGATAATGATTCATTATCTCAAGATACTAGCCTAGAGAAAAATTTAAAGGTATAATTTTTTGACATTTGTTTCTTAGAAATGAAAAGCACGCCTAAAATAATTGTCTTTGTGTGTGTATTATATCTGTACTTTCATTTAGTTTTCTACTCTGTAATTTAATGTTTCAAAATGTTTATTTCATAAAATGCTATGCCTCAACAAATGTCTTAAAATTTAGTCTTTTTCATTATATATTCTTAAATATCCATATTTACATATCTGACCCTGTTTACTACTAACATTTATTACAGAATTTTTTTGAATTTATTTTTCTTTCTTAAATATATTACTGATACAAGTAATAAAACCTTTTGAACTGGTTTTATCCAGTCAGAATTAGTAATATATAGTCAGTAGTGGTCAGAATAAGTTTGGACTGGTTTGAACCAGTCAGAATCAGTTTGAATTGGTTCTGTATAGTCAGAACTGGCCCAGAATATTTTTAATCCTGTTTCATACAGTCAGAACCTTTAAGACATGGTTTAATCTGTTTTTGCCCAATCAATCTCAGTTAGAATCACTTTGAAGTGCTAAGAATTAGTTTGACCTGACTTTATCAAGTCAGAACCAGTTCATTGGTATTTATCCAATGAACCAGTTTGTGCCAGTTTGAGCAGTTTTAAATCAGCTATTTTTTTTTTTTTTTCTGGTCAGGACTGTTTCAAACCTGTCAGAATCAATTTGAACTGTTTTTTTTTTTTCCAGTCATAACCAGTAAAAACAAGTTTGAACTTGTCAGAAGTGATATAAACTTGTTTTTATCAATTAGAACCAGTGAGAAATTATTTTATATTATATGAATGGGTTTCATACTTTCCCAACTGGTCAGAACCAGTTTGAATTGGTTTCATCCAGTCATAACCATTCAGACCTAGTCAGAATCAGTCTGCTCTAATCCGGTCGTTACTGGCTTTGTTTATTTATGACCTGTCAGAACAGCTAAAACTGGTTTGAACCAGTTTCTACTGTTTTATTACAGTCATAACCAGTAAGAAATGTTTTTATCCAGTCAGAACCAGTCAGACTTGGTTTTATTCACTTTTAACCAGTCAGAGTCAGTCTTAACGATTTCTTTCCAATATAACTGCTCAGAACCAGTCACAGTATTTTTGAACCTATTTAAACTGGACAGTTATTTAGATGAAATTTCAGATATTGTGGAAGTATTAGTCAATATGTATGTTATCAGAGAGCACAAATCAGTCATAATTACATGTGTTAAATGATTTTTCAGGAAAATTTCACAAAATTCCTCAATAAGTTTTATGAATATTGGGGTTGAAGAAGGAATTTTGGGGAGATAAATTTGGTATGATTCTGGTCCTTCTCAACCATATTACTTCATCCAGAGCAGCTACTTGCATCTATTGAGTATATTAGTATTTGGACAATTTAATTTAGGAAATATTTTAAGTATGTATCCTTTTATTACCATATGTTCATTTCAAAAAATAATTAAGACATACTGGCTTTGCCTCAAAAGGACACAACTATCTTAGTATAGACCCTGAGCTCCCATATAAGTGTTTATTATATAAGTTTTTCTAATATTCATTCAACTTGTTTCCATCAGTTTTTACATTGAATTTTGAAGGGAAATGAAATGTACCTGAGAACTATATTAGGACAGAACTCATTAGGAAAATTAATCTATTATTTATTATTAGACTTTGAAAGTTGAAAGTACCTCAGAGTTCTGACTTGACAACTGACATAACCATTTATGATTTCAATTTATCATTAGTGATTTAATTAATTAAAAATAACACAAGGCTGCTTTTTATTATTCGAATGTTTATTATTTAAACAATGGATAGAGTCAATGGAAAAAATTTCTTTTGGGAAATATATTTTTATAACACTGAAATGGCAGTCAATGTAAATATTAGGAAAAAATCCCTTAATCCATACTTTGGTATTTCAATCAATCTGCTTCTATATGCATGGATAAGATTAGATGCTCATAACATATATCAGGATAACCAGCAATTCTTCTCATTAATTGAGTTATATGATTATTATTGGTGTTGTGAGTTTAATTTCATTAATGATGACAATGAAAATGGCCTGCCATAATTTACTTGGCAAGTCTTTATATTTTCAACTCTTTAAATTACAATGTAAATAATCTAAAAATACCTCTTCCAATATTCTTTCATTCACTTTATGTTTTCTCAAAATGTCACTTCTTGATCTCTGCCAAGGAAGACTTCTTTAATGAATGCAGAGGCTTTTGTTTGTTTTAGTCAACATTGCATTCCCATTGCTCACATATGTAGGCTAAGTAAGCATTTAAAATCTCAAATATCTTGGTATTTATTAAGTAAGCAAGAAAATGAAATAATTAGTTAAAAATAAATTTAGCAAGTTGATACATATGTATGTTTATATATAATTTCCAGTAATATCCAATATCTACAGTGGTTTTATAGGACATAGAGATTTAAAATAAATATCTACAAAATAGCAATAGCTCTTGCAGTGGTTATTGTTATTAAAAAGAATCAGACAAAAATGTATATGCCAATTAAAATGGTTATTTCATATGGTATTGGAGACTACTGTCATAGCACCTTGAGTTACAACCAACAAGTTTTATTTACAAATTCTTAGGTATGTTGGAAAGATAAAATAGTTTTAAATGCAATATATTTTAAGCACTCCAAAATTATTGCTTATCAATATCTTTCACACACAGTATAAAATGAAAGGTTTTATTTAAACCTGAAAGAAAGGTGACTAATACTATAGTTTAGTATAGTCCAAATTTTCAAAACATGCAGGATTTTAAAACAGTAATGTACTAAAACTTAAAACTTTTGGTTTGCCATACTAAATTTATGGCACACTTGTCCTTTGGTTTCCCAGGACATACATTGTTTTCAAGTTGTATTAGAGAGACTGGAATCTATGTAAGTAGTCTAAGATCAATCAGTTCATTATCTGCTTTAAAGAACCTCCTTTCCTTTCTTTTGGGAAATATTAGAATCCATTAAAAATTGTATGATTTTGGTGAGCTGGCTGAACAGAAGATACTCTTTTTTCTGGTTGTGTTACTTTGTTATTTTACTAAGGCGGGACTTGAACCTCGATCCCTAGCCCCGGCCACTTCATAGGCTAGGTCTTGCTGTTTTTGCCCGTGGAACCGCAAGCTCTCGTTGCCCGGGGTACTACAGACTCAAGCAATCCCCAGCCTCAGCTTCCCAGGTAGCTGGAATTACAGGCGCATGCCATCACACCCACCTATATTTTTGGAACTAGGTCTCACTACGGGCCCCAGGCGGGACTCGAACCGCGATCCCTAGCCCCGGCCGCTTCATAGGCTGAAGCTTACAGGCACGAGCCACCGTGCCCAGCCATGTTAATACCTTCTAAGCATTGCCGTTTTCAAAAAAGTCTTCATGTCTTCCTCTGTTTACTTGATTCACTCTCCTTATTGCTCTCCCTCCCTGCCTTCTACCATCCTGCCCTTTCTAATTCTGCCTTCCCTTCCTTTCATCAAAAAAGAAAGTTGGCAAGCAATAAAATGTATAATCACATAGTGCTGACATCCTATATCTATTCCTAATAAGTTGCTAACTCCTTAAACTTAAAATAGGTTTGGATGAAAACAGTGAGTATAAGTATATAATCCTGTCAGCTCATAAATCTGATGCAGATTTACTATTTTAAAAGTAATACATTCCATTTGATAGTTTTATTTTTTTAATAATTCTATTATTTTAGTTATGTGAACAGGGGAAATTAAGGGAGAATCATCATAAGTAAAAGTTTTCTTGAATAAATTCAGAGTATAGACATTTATAATAATTTAATAAACTTTTTACCTCAAGTTTATAGATTTTAAATCTAGTACTAAAACTTAAAACAATAACACTAATGATAAATCCCAAAATAACTTATATTATGTACATTCTTTTATACTATTATAACTATTTATTACTCTCCAAACACTTTTCCATGTGATATGCGGAAGTCTCTTAAATTTTACTTATATTAGCACAATGAGACTAGGCCCTAGCTGCTAATTCATAGATATGGAGGTAGTGGTCAGTGAAGTTAAACTGTCTAATCAAGATGCTATCTACAATAATTTTAGAGATATGGCCAATTCCAGTTTTTCTTATTCTTTGTCTAATATTTTTCTCATTGAAAATATAACTATAATTAGAGAATTTTGTATAGTTTACAGTGACTACATCTTCATGGGTCAATAATTGTTATTAAAGAATCACTGAATGAAAAATTACAAGTTCTCTTAATAGTTCTAATGGAACTTTTGGTTATAGAGTCAATATTCACCCTCTGAATAAACTGCCATTATACATAGGATGTAATTATGTGGGGGAAAATGACAGCAATAGCACCTGCTGGTCTTTACCTCAAGTAAAGTTGTTCCATGAAATAAATTTAATGAGATCCAATGAAATTACCAGATCTTGAACTTTTTATAGTCATTAATTATAAATCTTGATTATATTTTCAAGGTTGTGGCTGCTTAAGCCATTCTTTGGTTGTTTAACAAATTACATTTTGGAAATAAGAAAACTGAGATCTTAATTTTTCCTAGCACATTGCTGCACACAACAATGAAGTGTTTTATGAACAGCTTTTAGCCAATATTCACTCCACCCCTACCCCTTCTATAAATTACTTTTTAGAAATGACTTCCTAAATTTAAATTCTATTATTCAATCAATCAGTACATTTCAAGTGCAGTCATTTTTTCTCTCTAGCAAGTTATTATTTTATATTTGCAAAAATAAATACCATCACCTTAGTTTCTCATCTGTAAATGAACAAATAGGATATGTAGTGTTCACGCTTTCTCAATTCTAAACAGTTTATCAAATTTGTATTGCTGCAAATTAACATGTTTTCTTATGTCAGGTGATAATCAGCATGCTGATTTTTTTTTTTTTTTTTTTTTTTGGGAAATGCTTTGGAGACTACTCAGCCTATCTTCAGTAGAGAAATTGGTGAAAAGCAAGTCTCTTTTTGGTAAGAACTAAAGGGTCTCTGAGATAGACAGAAATAGATCCTCATCCAACACTAGGTCAGGTGGAACACCTGAAAGGGCACTGTATCTGGAGTTTAGTCACCTGATATGGATTAGCACCAGATAAGGTCAATTCTGATGAAACGAAAAGTGGAATGACTGGCAAAAGTGAAGCTCAGAGGTCAAAGCTCTACCAGGGTTGTTTTCAAAGGCAGAATTTCAAAAATCCAGAGATAAGGAGAAAAGATCAGGGTACCTTCTAGACATCTGCCAGACATAGGCATTTTCTCTTTTTTAATAATTGTATTTTTTAGAATTGATTGTACATATATATATATATATAATTTACATCATTATCTACCCTGAGGTTCTTCCACCACCTTATACCTGTGAACCATCTTAATCTCTTTAGCCCATGCCTCCCCCAATTTTACCCTCCTCCCCCTCTCTTGCTCTATGCTTCAGTTCTGTTAACAGTTTGAAATTTTCTCTTATCCATTTGTTTCTTTGTTTTACCTTTATCCCTTATATAAGTGAGAAATCCAGCATTTGTCTTTTTCTTCTGACTTATTTCTGCTAACATGATCCCTTCTAGCTCTCCATCCATGTTGCTGCAAATGACCTAAGTTTGTCTTTTTTGATTGATGAATAGTATTCATTTGTGTACATATACCACAAATTTCTAATGCATTTGCCTGTTTGGGGGCATTTGGGTTGTTTCCATATCCTGGCTATTGTAAATAATGCTGCAATACATACCCAAGCACAGGTGTCCTTTTGTATAAGTGTTTTTATATCTTTTGGGTAGATTCCTAGAAGCAGGCTTGCTGGATCACATGGCAATTCCATTTTCAGTAGTTTGAGGGTCCTTCACAAAGTTTTCTCTAGGGCCATACCAATTTGCTTTCCACCAAGCAGTGTAAAAGTGTTCCTTTTCTCTACATCCACACTGGCATTTGCTGTTGTCCATTTTTTTTAATATGCACTATTATTACTTGTGTGAGATGGTATCTCATTGTGGTTTTGATTTGTATTTCCCTGATTATTAATGATGTTAAGGATTTGTTTTCCTAAGACAAAGGAAATTTTTAGATAATGTATATTATAAAATTTTCAAAATTATTTGTCTTTAAAGTTTGTTAAATTTTATATTAATTATTTTAAAACAGTTTTCTTGCAATTGCTGTACTTCCCATAGTGCTCCACCATCATATAACCTGTGAACCATCACCATGTATCCTTGTATTCATCTTTTCCCTGTTTTGAACATCTTCTGTTGGCTGTATACCTCAGTTCTGTGGTCAGTTTACTAATTTTGCCTTTTTGTGACCTTTTGTTTGGTTTCTTTATATTACATTTAAATGAGACCATCTGGTATTGATCTTTGGCCTTCTGGCTCATTTTGGCTAAAAAATCCCTTTCTCTCCATCCATGCATCATGGAACTATTTCCAAGGGGAAAGCAAGGACAGATATTCAGAGGTAACTGCCAGTGAGATATGACATGTTCCCAGAGGTAATATACCTTGTTGACTGTGTAAATAAATTACTCCACTAAATCATATGTAATGCTGTAATATCTAAAATAAATAACAATTTAAAAGAAAATACTTTAATAAGAGAGCTATAATTGGTAAATTTCTTGATCTTCTATAAGCACTCATTTTGATTTGACATTGGAGCATAGTAAAATTATGTTAATTTTTTTCTATATTGATATCACAAGTCTATATGTTTGACTAATCTTGTTTCTTCAATCATTTAACATTTCTCCATATCTTTCCCCCAAAGTACTTAGTATTCACTGTCAAATATCAAGATATTTCTAAATACTCGCCCTCTCACCATCACTACCTTAAGGAGTTCTCTAGGTTGTACTTACCAACTCATATCTGTCATTTTATTTCTACATACTTTATTACTAAGATGGTTCCAATAAACTTATTGCAAACAGTTACCAGGTCTTTTTATTTTCAGATTATATTATGGAGATAGTTTTTGAAAGTCCAGAGTTATATGTTAAATTTCACTGCTTGAAATAATAGTTTTGCATTGTCAATGTTAAAATATATACCTGAAGTAGTCCCAAATTTGTCACCAAGTTCCTTTCCTATGATCTTCTTTAATCACAATGCAAATAATACTATTTCCTTGGATTAGTATTTGTCTTCTGACTTAAACTCTTTTGAAGACTAGAATACACTTTTCCATGCTAAAGATGAACTTTACTTTCTTCTCCCTTCAGTTCCAATTCCGTGCAGACCTAACAAAAGGAGTGTTTTCCTGCACCTTGATTTCATAATTATTATTTTGATTACTTTTATAGAACTTCTCTTTTCTGTCTTATGTCATGTTAGGTTGGGAAAATATTATGTTTATCCTAATATGTGTTGGCTTCTGCAAAGTATTAACTGTTGTTTTTGTCTGAGTCTGCTATTGTAGTTTTCAAAAGTTTATCTTTTAAAAGCATATATGTGGAATAAATATACTTTTGCTAAATTCTTAAAGTATCTTTCCCCCTTGACTGGTACATAGAAAATATGCCACTCTTTGCATTAAACACAGAAGGAAATACAGAGAAAAACAATTTTTATAAGTTGAGTTAAATTTTACAGTGAATGTTTATAATTCCAAATATGTATATATTTTATATATATACTTGTGAAAGATTGTAAACATTTCAATGTTAAGTTTTCTGTGTAAACTCTTTGCAATGTACTTAATAGTATGTAAACAAACAATTTTATTAATTATGAATTATAACTCCATATAAATAATTGCAAATACTTTGATGTTCTCTATTTATAAAGTGGGAACTTTTTGCTAAATGTAAATACTTCTTATAAACATTTTGCCTACTTAGTTTTTTGAAATATACAATACAGCCATGTCCCAAGTCTAAGTCTAATGCAAAAATACATAAGAGAAACAATTGCTTTTCCATAAATGTCATTAATAAGTCACTATAACTGCTTTCCATAACTTTGTATGAATTATAGGGTCAATATTTGAAGATTACATTATTATAATCCTTGGAGTTCAGAGATTTTCTAACATAAACTATTCCCTTAGTGACTTGCACTTAAGTAGACATCAGTATCATTTTATTTGTGTAGAGCACTTTGTGTATAGAAATGAGTTAAAATTCTTTTAGAGAAAGTGTTGTTTGTGATACAGTTGAATTTTGTAGAAGTTTATTAATAAAAACTCAAGCTTTGAATTCTTCTATATGTTACTCTAATACATATAAATTCTTAGAAATTTTATTTTAGAATATGGAATTTTGAAAAATAATTTTAAATGCAAATCTATACTAGATATATAAATAAATATTACCTCATTTGGAAAATTTAGAAGTAGCTCTTCATATTTCACATAAATCCATCAGTCATACTTAGATGTAATGACAAGAACTGTCATCACAGCTACTTTATTTATGTGTGGCTGATATGACTGATTTGTTACCTGAGGTTTCTTCTACCTAGTGTACACATGTAGTTTGTACTCAGTCACTGTGGCTACTACTTTAAGAGCATGATCAATTGCAACCTTAGTAGAAGCTTCTTTGCCTCACAGACTAAGTGATTCATGGACTCCAAAGGAATCATCCCATTTGAGATGACTATGTGACAACATGATATGTCTGCTGCTGCCATTTCTCAGAGTTGATGCCTATGGGTATAAATCTATATTTTGTTTCAGTTTTTATTTGCAGCATATTTTTCTTCCCCAACTGATTGTAGTCAGCCTCAATTCTCCACACAGATTTTACCATCATCTATTCTCTTTCAAGCTCAAACTCAATAAAACTGAGATGCCGGAGTCTATCTTTAGAGTTGATTATTGCATAATTTCTCCCCAAAAGCAACTACTTAATTTTTATACCTTTGATTTGCTCTAATATAATTCTATAGATCTTAAAATTACATGAATCTTTAGCAAGTATCCCTAAGATATCATAGAAGTAATATATGCTCAACAGTAAAATCTCAGAAACCTGGATATGTGAATTTATAATTCAAGAAACCTATTATAACAGGAGATTAACTAAAATTTGCAATTCTGTGGGTTTTTTTATTGTTGGAAAACAACTGGCATATGAGAAATGTTTACCCTAAGGGGGAAGATTTTGAAAAATACTAAAATTGCTCTTGTGTAAGTTGATAAACTATATATTCAAAGAATTATTTTTTAGTATTGTGTAAAGCATATATATTATGACCAAAATATTTTAAAACACAAAATTTTCCTTTCAGATTATTAATAGTTGCTTTTTTCACAGAACCCAATTTTGCTATTACTCTTAATTCATTAATTGTTAAATATATAACTTTCTAAATGTTATGTAAATTATATTAAGAGATTAAATAATATTCATATCACTAGAATCAGTGATAAAGAAATAAACATGATTGCAAATGGTGGGGAGTAGGGAGGATAACTCCTGAAGAACAAAGGCTCAATCCTTTCTAAAGTTTAACAAATATTAAGTGAGCAGCTTGCCAGGTACCAAGTGCAGAAGGATACATAAACATACTTTGTACTCTAAGGAATCCATAGTTTAGTGGAGACCAGAATGTAATCTGAAACTGTTCATGTGTAAATTTAGAGTGCTGACAGAGATGTGTGCACATGTAGACATACTTATGTTTTCAAAGATAAACAAGGGGAAAGAAAGGAGTCTTGTAATAGAAACAATAACATCTGGACCAGGTTTTATTTTGTATCCATGGTGCTGCAGAGTGAGAGAGTACAAAAGTAAACACTTAAAATGAAGAAAAGCTTGTAGGCATAAAACAGACTATCTGATTATTGCTATACATAAAGTTGTAAAACAATCAAATACTGTTATTTTTTTTCACTTATGTTCCATGTATGTTTAACTTTATAATGCATATTATATTACTGCATACAGGGGTGTTTAAATTATTATTTCATTGTTGCCTTTTTTATATCTTCCAGAGTTTTATGATTGTGAATTTAAAGTATATAACAGAGGGATTAGAGAGACACACATAGAATGATCATATAACGTGACACCATTTAAAAAGTTTTGATAATGTCCAATGTCAATCATTAAATAGTAAAGACAGTTAATGACTATTTCATTATTTTTAAAAGTTAAAAAAATAGAATCAAAAATACCAAGTGATAAGTAACCCAGCATGTAGAAAAGTTTGGAGTCAGCAAGTTGTCAGCATTTGAGTGGTGAGTAAAATATCAGAAAAAATATCTTAAAAATATTATGCTTATCAGAAAAATAGCATAATAATTCTTCATGCGTTAATTTTTCAAAAGGCAGCTAAGTTTAAATAACTCGTGTGATAAATGCTTCTCTGCTTGAAAATCTCACTGTGCATTTTCATTTAACCAAATGTGAAATTATTTTTTTCATTTCTAAAATACATTCACTGGGATGTAAACTTACTTATTGATGCTTTAAGCTGCTTTTCCAGCTGATTGGAACACCAAAAGATACTCTTAGATGTGTGACCAGGTGACAACTTAGATGAGAAACAGAATAGGCAATTTGTAGTATATTTAGCTAAAAAATCTCCAGAGAACAGAAACTTATAACTGATGCTAAAAAGTTAATAATAAGATTATGACTAGATAAGATCTAAGATCCAATTATTTATATGAAACTTTCAAAGTCAATGCACCCCACCTACTTAAAGATAACAACTGGTTATTTTGCTAGTTCTAGGAAACTATCTGATTATTGCTATACATAAAGTTGTAAAACAATCAAATACTGTTATTTTTTTCACTTATGTTCCATGTATGTTTAACTTTATAATGCATATTATATTACTGCATACAGGGGTGTTTAAATTATTATTTCATTGTTGCCTTTTTTATATCTGCATTATCAGTAAATTATCTACATATGCATTGCATGTATGTATATATATATATATCTAGTTATACATCTCATTATATTTGAACTTTGTACCTTATAAAAATAAATTTGTAGACAAGATATGATTTCATGTAAATCCATTGTGTCTCTTGTTTCATTCATATATACCAAGAAACAAATACTGAAAGTCAAATGTTTATTTACCACTTGTCTGCTCTCTTACCTCAGCACTGATGTCTTGTTAGATATTGTCTCTGGAAGTTTGCTATTCCATTGAGTGATTAAGTTGCAGCTTTCTTTGCATTGTAATATATTTAAATCCTTAGGGCACAGCTTCTTAGAGCTTATGATTGGAAAACATTTCCTGGATGCACTTTGTATCCATTATGTATAGATTGCAATGGATTTCCAATAAAGGAAGATAAGCGGACCATTAAACTCATGTATGACAAATACAAAGCAACTGTGTTTATTCTAGCTGCAAACCATCACCATTTGTCAAATGTGGGTGATGAGCCAGTGCAAATTTCTCTTGTGATGCACACTAATTACAATAAGTATCTGCTCAAGATCTTTGAGAATAAACTTATTTAATCCTTATTATATTACATTCTTGTTATGTCTTAAGTGGGCATTTTGTCACTAAAATACATTTTCCTGTAACATAATTAACTTCACTTTGTCTCTTGCATAATTTTCATGAAAATATCAAAATTATATATATATACAATTTGATGATAAAATATGATAGTGAAATTGGGTCAAAAGTGGGACAAAAACCTCCAATCAACAAGCCACAGGGGGAAAAAATCATTTTTAAAATGTGGCTTCTGCTGCCCAACTTCTTACCAAATTTGCATCACCTGCACATAGCAGTTGCCAGTCAACTGCCATTTAAATAGCAGGGTTTTATTTATAAGGAAAATTAACCAGGAAAATGAATAGTCCTTCATGTTACAAGTAGCCAATTATTTTACTCCAAGTACCGTTTAGTCTGAAGATCCCAAACACATGTCCTAGGCACCCAGCAAAGTTCAGTCTTTCTTTTCTGTCGTACCTTTGCTTCTTCTCTTTCCAGTGTTCCAAGCTGTTCTGCTTCTCCAAGGCTCTTCGAACTTTTCCAACAGATGCTGATGCAAAGTCAACTTTCCAAATATGCCACCTTCCTGTGGCACCACACATTTCCTTTGCCAGGCCCCCCTTTGGTGGTGTCTGACCAAATTCACCAGGCCTGCCCTCAGCAGCCCCTGGTCACCCCTAGCCTGCATTTCTGGCATCTGACTCCACACTGGCTACTTCTCTGTTGGCCACTCTCCCACCATGGCTCCCTGCCACCACCAATTACTCTTCCAGGCACCAAGGCTCCCTGCCCAGCCTGGCCATGTGGGCCTCCTCTATTGGCCTGCCATTCTCCTCTCTCCTCATTTCTCTCGGCTCATCTTTATCTGCCTTTTCCCACTTCTCACTTCTTCTCATGGGTCTTTCTCTCAAACCCCACCCACCAGGGCATTTGGGTGCCCATACAGTTTTCAGCTATGTCACTACCCTGCATCAATAGTAAGTCTAGTACATACATGCATATGTTATGAACATATAATATCAGTGAAATGTAGTATTTTCCCATAAATTTCATTTCTGGGAGATTTATTTATTTTTTTGATTTGTACTTCTTTATTTTTTTTTATTTATTTTTATTTATATATATTTTACATCATTTCAGTCCATGGGGGTCATCCACCACCTCCCCTTCCCACCCGCTCCAGCTGGTCCCCAAACTCCCCTTGTGCAGTTTCATTTGGTTGACCATATATTAGTGAAGCCATTTATTTAAACCAGAAACTTTGTATCTTTTGAGAATGACTCTTAGAAAATGCAGTGGTATCACACACATTCCTATTAATAACTCACAATATTATTGCCTATTATATCACTTTTTTTTTTTTACAGGTGCTCAGACTGATGGTAAAAAGAGATTAAAAAGTTCAATATCACAAATTAGTGGATGAAAAGAACATGTTTCAAATCAAGGTCTATTTATTTCTATTTTTTCTTTTATTTTATCTTTCACAAAACCTGCCTCTCAGAACTGAAAATGTAACTGAAACTTCACTCACATAAGTCTGAAAATATTTTCAGGTGAAGGTAAGGGTTAGTCAAAAATCACCAACACTACTGCTTTGGACATATTTAAAGAATTGTTCCTCTGGCATCCTGGCTTATTGCTAGATTTTTTCTCCTATAAACTCAAAGATCTATTCTCTTTGACTGTGAGAGATTTTATTACAAAGCAATCAGTAAAGACATCTTCATGTACCATCTGGAATTAAAGACGACTAAAGGGAAGAAATGAGGAAAAGTTAAATCGATAGGGTCGAAAAAAATTGCTTGAGGTGGGATGTAATTGAATAAAGACATACATGGTGTAGATAACATCAATGCAAGTTATTGCCTTTTGCACAATGCATGTAATAGCTGAGAAGCCACATACACAGAGTAAATAGATGTTTGAGAGAGACAGATTCTACAGAAGAATGGTTTTAGTCATTTTGGATGAATATACCTTTTAGAAGAGGATCCCAACTGTTACAGAGTAATGATTTTAGTAACTTAAAGTTTAATCTATTGCAGAATTGAAAGCCCTCAACTTAGTCAACTATAGTCATTTCATTGAATTTTTTCATACTAGTTTATTACTAAGTGTGCAAGTTTAATGACACTACTTAATGAAGATATTTATAGTGACATGTTAGTGAAGCTCCTTATTTCTATGTTATACATATACCAAATTGTAATAATAACAATGTATTATTTTCCTCTCCATTTAAGGGAGCACCTGTGAAGATTTCTGGGTGATTCAACTGTGCTGCTTACTTTTTACTTCACAAAGATTTTTTAAAACTTGGTATTATCTCCATGGTAGAGCAGGAAAAAAATGCCCAGGCATCTCAATAATAATTCCAAGGTCATAAGTACATCATAGCATATCTTTGAGGCCACATAAATACATGGTAATAATGTCTGGATTCAAGTTTATCTGACTTCAAAGACTATCTTCAAATGTATTCAATTGTATGTGATTTTCACAGTGTTTTATTAGATGAACAGTGTACATACAGTCTTCTGCTATACATGTACATTTTTCTGGAGAAAATGGCAAAATTTGCAATATTATTTTCATTTTTGAAAGTCTCACAATCAAAATGAGAAAACATGGTGGCTAAAGGAAAGAAAAAATAATTTAACACAAAGAATGTAAAAGAATTAATGTACTTTATGCTGACATTAAATGGCTTGAACATATAGAAGTACCCTAAAAAACCTTAATGGAGAAAAGTCTTTAAGAAGGACTATTAAATATTAGTAAGAGAGGTTTTCAAAGGGATCTGGTTAAATGGTTCTCATTGTGGAAAAATGTTAAGGAGGCGGAGAAATAATTAGAGGCAAGAGTACTGAGGACTTAGGTTCTAATTAGTAATTTAATCATTGTTTTGTGCATAGTTCATTAACATATTCATTAATACATTTATGTATTTTCATAGATGGATGGTATTTACATTTTCTAAGCGTTTGAGAGATTGAACTAAAAGAATATAAACAAAGGCTATTTACAAAGTATATCTTTATATGATTTAGTGTAAAAAAGAAAATGGTTATGTGTGATGTCTTTCATAAGGACTATGGTTATTCATTACAAAGGCCATATTAGAGTAAATAGTAGGGACAATCTTAGGGAACTACATGCATATTTCAGTTATGTTCAGCAATGGAGTGGATGTATCTAAGGAAGAAGGGTCGGTTAAATCATCCAAAGTTTTAACAATTTCAAGAATTACTACAGGGTATAAAAATTACAAATAAAATGATAGAAAGAAGAAACATATAAAGAAGGAAAGAAGAGGAGAAGAAAGCATGAGAGAATGGGGGGGAGGGAAGAGGTAGGGAAGAAGAAAAAGAGAACAAAATAAAGAAAATACTACAAAGAAAAGTAATGTAAAATTCTCTTCTCTCTCTCCTCTCCTCCTCTTCCTCTCTCCCCTCTCTCTCCACACACACACACACACACACACACATACACACACACACACACACACACATACACACACTGACATGTTGCTCTATTAACCCAAATGAAGGGGAAAGTGGTTACCTCAATATTTAGAGATGAATTTGTTCAGATATTTCAATGCTTTATGATACAAATAGCCATGAAAATTTTCTTAACAGTTTAAACAACAAAAAAAAAAATATTAAAAAACTTTTTAACAAGAGGAGAAAAATATTTTTTTCTTTTGAGAAAAAGAGTATCCAAATCAAATGGTTTTATTGAATCATATAGGACTACTATATGCAAAAACTATTAGCAGTTTGTCAATCTAACAGATTGTTAGATATTGGTAAACTGACAAAATATAATGTTTCCCTGGAGAAGTGAACACTTGTGTCAAAATTCTCTTTGACTACAACTGTGTTTTTAAAAATGATATGAAACAAGAGGGGAAACTGGAAAATATACTGGAGAAATCTATGTATTGCATATATAAAAGATACGAGAGGAGAAAAAATAATTACTTTATCCTCCATGGCTGATAGTAGATCAGAATCCCACAAATTTTGGTAGTATCCTTTATACTTACTATTTAATACACTTCAATTTCAACTCATCAAACTAATTTGTACACTGGAAGAGTTTTATGAACTTTTAATGTTTAATTCAGAGTGGCTTTCATAACCAAATAAGACAGTGTTAAAAATGCCAGCAAGGCTTATGTGTATATACCAGATGACAAAATGAATCCCACACTCACCATAAAATTAAGTAATTAGTAATTAAGAAATGACTAGTAGTTAAGAGATAGTTCAAAACTAATATTATTGCTGATATCCACAATATTCTTAGGAGTATGTCACATAGAAAATGAATGAAGATTTTAAATGTTGGAGATTCATAAATAACAAATATTTAGATATTTTCAATGTTTTATATTTTATCCCATTTTTTCATTATTGTTATCAATAGTCAATAATTTTTTTCTCAAAAGGAAACTTAACAAGTTCTAAAAGCCATCTTTTTTATGTTAATTATCATGGGACATATGCTAAAAGGATAAGGCCACAGGTATTCCAGTCCAACAAAAAAGTAAAAATTGGTCTGATTAATTAAATTTGAAGGACAGTCCTTCCTAATCTAATTTCTTTCATCCCCTTCTATTGCATACAACCACCAAAGCTTATCTTGAAAGGAAAATAAATTTCCTGTAGAGATTCATTCAAAGGATACCATATTAAGGGCTACAACTGAGATATTGTAACTGTTGAATCTCAACCATCCACTCCCCTCTCTAAGCAACCTTTGATAACCACTATTCTAATTTGTTTGACTGATTCAGATACTTCACACAAGGATGAATATATTGTAGATAACTGCTGTACAGAATTGTACCTGAATTTACTGTTGTATTTGAACATAAAAAGGTGTTAAGATGGTAGATCTCAAGTTAACTGTTCTTACCACAATAATAAAAAGGCAAGGAAAAACAGTACTAGTCTGGTATGTTATAAATTCAAAATTAAGTATAGTAACATATATCTGAAGAGGTGTTGCCCGATATTTTCCGAATCTTGAACAGTATTGTAAACCAGTTACCTTTATAAAAACGTATAAAGTAAATTATTTTGCATTTGGTACACTGAATTGTATTTTGTATATTAAAATGACTTTCTATGGAGCACATATACAGTTCTTTTTAAAGAAATAACATATACTTTTTATTTACTATATGACTTGTACTATAATAGAATTTGTGGATGGTGCATAAGACAGTCCCTCCTATCGAGAAACATACAGTTCTTTTTCCGGAATGCAAATAGAAAAAACATTTACAGAGTAATAGAATGGATGCTACAATAGATATGAACATAGAGTTATGAGTCTTCATGCTAAATATAGTCACACAGTGAATGTAGGAACATCGTGGATGGAGTTTCTTAAAACTACAGTCTACAAGCAAGATGTACACAACAGTTTTTGCATTTGTATGTATTTCCAGTGTATAAGATGTGTATTTAAACAAGGGTTGTAGAATGGACCAACATGCAAAAAATAAGGTTTAAAATAGTAATGGAGACAAAAACTTCCCCACTTCACCATATTTTCCTAGATTGTTTCTATTCTCATATTTCTAAAATACTAGGGCAAGTAGAGTTTCTTAGATTATGTTTTTAATTGATCTCTACTCCTTGTTATTCTCATCATTCTCCCAGGAAGAACAAACTGTTAAGAAGAAGCAGAGTAGTTGTTGTAATATTTTATAGAATCCATTGAAAAGATCTCATAAGCTATGGACCTTATTACTTAATTATAAGAGAATTATGCTTGGACCCATTCTCTAGTTTTAAAAGAGCCATATTGCCATATTTTATTCATTATTCTAGCTAGAATAGATAGAGAGTTAATTTTTAAGAGTCACAGCTTAGCACCTAAGGGGATGATACTCATAAATTTTTCACTCCATGCAGGGAATACTCATTGTATGCTCATACATTATTTTATCAGAGACACTCATGAATAAGAAAAATGATTGGTCCATATGTCTGTGCACATGTACATGTTTCTGTGTGTATACATTTGTACACGTGTGCTGTGGTATGAGTGTATGCATCATGAAATTCTAGATGAAAATTATAAATTAAATTAATGATTCAAAGGAAAGGGTAAGTTCCTAAAATATTATTACATGGGACAATCTTTGTCTTTAGTAAATGTACTTTTCTCTTTATTGCATTTTTGTCTCTTTTCATTTACTTATCATTTATACAGAGACATTATAATACCTATGAAAATTTGCATTTTTTTTTCTATATTTGCATGTCATTTACCTTTTTTGTTGCATACATTACCTCTAAAAACTCTGGTATAAAAGATGAAAATCAATTTGAAAATTTACTACATAATATTTTTTCATAAAGTAAATGATAGAAAATTATTGGCTATATTGACATTTCTGGGTTATCTACCTATTAATTTTTCTTTATGATTTTCTCTCATTGTGACTGGATACACATTGGTGAAATAATATACAGGTATTGACTGTGCAGTATTTTTAGATAATACTTTTTAAAGACTTTCTTTTAAATGATGTTCCATTGGGAAAAAAAAAAGGAATACGCAGAAACAAATTTAAAAATAAATCTATGTAGTTTACATATAGAAATTTGTAGTTCATAAACAGAATTTACTTTTTTATGAATAGTCATGGAACTTCTGTTATATATTAGTGACAGTGATGATCCTAATGAAAATGCAGGAAAAAATCAGATGAATCATACTAAAATAAGAGGTTACCAATTAAATGTAGGGAAAGGTTTCATAGTATGTAATCATAGTAATTTTGTTGGCCAGAATGAGAAATTTTAGTTTATTAAGTTGGCATTGGTTGGTATATTTTAGAAAATATATCTTTATAATAACTTCATTCAACTGAAATTTTAAGAGGAACTTCATTTAATCTCTAAAATCTTATTATTATAATACCTATGTGTAATAGATATGATTAAGACAAACTCCTACACTGAGAATTCAACAACAAAAGTAAGATAGAAAGTTGAAGAAAAGGAAAAATAGAAGTCACCTATAAGGAACATTTTGCAAATGGAATTTCACCATTACCAATTGATTGACTTAGGAGAAATAAAGAAAAATGAGAATGTTGTGGGCACATTCAATATTTTCTGCCTAAGTTTCTGAAGTGATTAATACAAATAAGAAGATCAAGAAGATGATTAAATTAGGGCAAAAAACTTATTTTGGAGACAAACAAATTTCCAATGGAACAATACAATGAAGAAAACATTTGGATTTTAGCAACTCTCCCAGGTAGTAGTTTTCAATGAAGTGACACATCAATTAAGCCTGCCTCAATCTTTCATCTCCAACATATCAGCAAAAGGTCTTTTCCACCATTATAATTTTAAATCAAAATATTTGCTCTCTTCTTCTCTACCATGAAATAGATGACTTATCTTATTGACAATGGACTTGATCTATGTGATTTGATTTAGCCAATAGAATGTTAACAGAGTAAATAAAATAAGAGTGTTACATGTACTTGTGTAGTTCTAGAGGTCTCCTAGCTCTTTCAACATTTTTATTGGAAAATAAATTTTCCCAGGAGATATTATTCTATGGGAACTGACCCCACACTGAAAGCAAAAAAATATGCCTAGTTAATTTCAGTCACTACATTGCAATATCTTTGTGTGAACAGAGACTTTAGGTTATTGACCAGTATTATTACTCATCAATGAACTGATTGATTCATAAATGAGATCACACAGGGAGATTTTATACTAGTACTGAATGCTTCAGTTAGAAGTCACACAAATCATTTCAAAGCAAAACCTACTGACAAGAGTCACTCTTTTTTGTTGTTTTGTAAATAGCATCTTTATATATTGAGATATAATTCACACATAAAAATTGTTCCCTTAAAGTATACAAATAAAATGTTGTGTGATATTCACAAAGTTGGGCAATCACATACTATTTAATTTTAAAGCATTTTTTTCATTTTCAAAACAAATGCATATATATTAGCAGTCACTCTCATTTTTCTTTCTATTCCTTTCATTTCTAGACAACAACTCTTCTACATTCTGTCTCTATAGCTATGCTGTCTTGAATATCTCAAATATAATGAATCAAACAACTGTGGTAATCTATGACAGAAAACAAATTATTTTGTATAATGTTTTAAAGATTAATTCACAAAACATGTAGTTCCTCCTTCTTTCTTATTGCTTAACAGTATTCCATGTGTGACTATATCACATTTTGCTTATCCACTGAAGAGTTGATGGATACTTTGGTTGTTTTCACTGTTTAGTCTTTTTGTTACTAGATATATGAATGTATGCATGCAAACATTTGTGTGAGTATGTGTTTCCATTTCTCTTAAATATCTATCTAATTTCTGGAACATATGGTAACTCTACTTAACCTTTTGGAAACAAGCAGACTGCTTTTCAAAACAGATGCAGCATCATGTATTCCCACAAGCAGTATATAAAGGTTTCTTTTACTACATGTCTTTGTCAATACTTTCTATTTCCCTTTTTGATCATAGCCATCTTACTGGGAATGAGATGGCATTTTAATGTTTTGATTTCCATTTCTGAAATGGAATACAATGAAATAAATCTATTCATGTATTTATTGGCTATTTGTGAATTTATTCCCTTTCCCTCTTAATTCTGAAGCACTTCCCAAAATTATATTGGATATGTCTTTATACCAAAGATTCAATGTCAAAATATGAATTTGACATTTATTTAGAGCACAAAATATTTATATAAGATTGGAAGTTTCCCTAACCTGGAAAAGCACTAATCATTAAGACCTTTTATCATATGCAAACATACACAAATATCTCCCAAATATAATGATATGAAGACAAAATCACAGAGTGATACCCCATTACTATTATAGTTTCCTGGTACTACTATCATATCGATGATAAGAAACCAAAAATACATATAAAATTATGCCTTACAATAAATACCATATCACCCAAAGAAAGTTCTAATTTTTTTTTGGGGGGGTCATATTTATTAATCAATCAAATAGTTATTGGAGTTTATAGATTTTCAAGGACTGCTTCTAATACTGTAGACCTGGCTGTGAATGAAAGAAAAAATCATTTTATTTTAGAAATTTAGTTTATTTTAGAAAAACTAAAAAATAATGTTATAAATAGTGGTAGTGGTAATTGTCAGAGACGAAAATAAAGTAGGGAAATGGGATAAAGCAAACTGGCTCTAAGATGTATAACTGTATATATAGTCACCAGGGCAGAATCACTGAAAATGTGACTTTTAGGTGATGACTTATGAAATAATCGGAAAAGCCATTCAGATAAAGGCAACAGAAAATACAAAGGCCCTGATATGGGTTATGACTACTGAAGAGAAACGTGGTAACCAGGGTAACTGGACCAGAGTGAGAGAGAAAATAATAGATGAGATGCAAGAATTAACAATACTCCAGATCAGACTACATTTTGCAAGTCATCACAGATAAAAAAGAAAATAAGTTAACCACAACGCTCAAACAAAATCTTTTTCAGTATCAGGCTTTATGCAGAATTTCAAACAGACAAGTCATCATGAGGAATTGAGCAGTGATAGATAGTTCTGGTATTTCACTGTAGCTTCTGAGTCTTTTGTTATCTCATGGGATGTATTATGATCATAATTATTATGGTAGACAGAATAAGGGTCCTGTGAAGATGTTCTTAATCTTAGAATCTATGCATCTGGTAGATTACTTAGGAAATTGGGATCAAAGATGTCTATGGAACCAAGCTTGCTCTTCAGTTGAAAGAAAATTTTTCACCAAAAAACTTGTGTGTGATTCTTCAGGGAGAACCACAGGCAATTACAGAGGCTTTACCTGAAAGACTTGTCATGGAGGAGAATTAAATGAAGCTTAAATGCTGTTTGTGCTTGTGCTAACTTGTTATAGCAGCAGTAGAAAACTAATACATGAGGTCACTAAGTCATTCACTCATATACAAGACCACCAACTTTTAAGGACACATCTCTGATACTTAGTTTATTTCATATTTATGTGATAGTTTCCCAGCAGCCATGTGCTGTATAAATACATAGAGTCAAACATAGAGTCAAAAGTTGTTGCTGTTATGCTTTTTTTTTTTTTTTTTTAATCCTACTAGGAAATTTTAAGCAGCAGATCAATAGTTTCACAGTAGTGGGCATGGGAAGTGGGCAAAATGGGTGAGTTGGTCAAAGGGTATAGATTTCCAGTTGCAAAGTAAGTCATGAGGATGTACAGCTTGGTGGAGATAGTAAATGGCACTATATTGTGTACTTAAAAACTGAAAAAAGGAAAGATACAACTATGTGTTGTGATGGATGATAGTTAGATATATTAAGAAATCATTTCATGATATATAGATATATCATTATGTTGTATACCTGAAACTAATTCAATACCACATGCCAGTTATATCTCTATTACAAAAAAATAATTTTAGCCTACCAAGCACACTCTATTGAAATACCCCACATGAAATTTCCTTTGATTGCCAGATGTATTATTAGTACACATAAGATTAGACTGGATTGAATTCCTTCATTCTTTCATAGAAGTACCCTCTCCTCTTATAACTGAGGATGATACATTATAGCCTATTTGGTGAATACTCTCCCCCCCCCCCCCAGGACATTGTTTATCCTGTATAAACTATACCTCTAGATGTTACTCTCTATCTAACTTTGTATTTACATTGACCCTCCATCAAGAGTATTATACAAATACTGTGTCTATCTGATTGTAATCTTGACTCAAGCAGGCAGG
Source organism: Uropsilus gracilis (assembly GCA_004024945.1). Taxonomy (NCBI): domain Eukaryota; kingdom Metazoa; phylum Chordata; class Mammalia; order Eulipotyphla; family Talpidae; genus Uropsilus; species Uropsilus gracilis. Next base: position 43,982 of record PVHY01003000.1, read on the forward strand.
GCAGAGTTGGAATCCTCAGGAAAAACTGCTGCTAAAAAATAAAAGGAAAACAATCATATGATAAAATAACTCCAGGATTTCCAACCAAAACTGAATATATTTAGTGACCAAAGAAGCAAAGTATTTTCAATATACTAAATGGAGTACAAAGGGTTTTGAGAATACATTGGGCAGAGATAGTATCTTAACTGGTAAAATTCATAAATCTTTGTTGAGTGATGAATGGGATTACAAAACATTAGATGAAAGATGGGTTGTCAAGGAAAAAGTAATGAAAAAATAAAGGCGACCAATTTCAGGACATGCATTAATTTTAGACAACTCCAAATTTTGATTTACTTTAACCATATACTAGGGAATATAATAAATATGGCAGAAAATATAGATTTTTAAAACTCCTGTCTTTTTTCTTAACAATTAAATCTATTCAGATTTGTCAAGCAAGGGTTCTGAAAATTACCTTAATGGATATTTTTGTTTTCCTTTTGGTATCTATCATTCAAATAATACTGAAGAGGAAATATATGGCAAAACAACAAATGGTCATAAAGAAAGCAACGTTTGTGCAAGGTAGGTGATGGTTTGTAAGAAAACATTTCTAACGGTATCTAAAATTGTTTTGTGCATTGCAATGCCATTGGGGACACCATATTTATTGACATTTCAGACAAACAATTTACTTTCAAAGTGTACATATCAATGATAATGTAAAGCATAATCTAAATAATTAGTATTTAGATAAAATTTGAATGAAATATTAGATATGTAAGATGCTTTACATAATGTCATGAATATCACTTATATGAACTTGATGAATTAAGGTGTTCTGGGACTTGCAAAATAATCTGAATTATAAGTATGAAATGAATAAAATGCTTTAAGTGCTTAAATGTAAAACATGTCTTTTTTTTCTTGCCTTGTCTTTTTTCTGAAGATCAGTTGAGCTTAGGAAAACTTTGAATGTTATTGCTAAATTTTCAAGTCGCAATTCACTATTTAGTAAACTTGCTTCCATTCTGGAAGCACTAGCTTCTGAAATAGTTGCTATTTTTTTCTAAAACACAAAAATGAGACATAAAAATAGTTCTCTAGAATTAGACAAGTGTGAGTTTGTGATACACTGTAAGCATGGGTTTGATCACCCTCCCACACCTTCTTGTCGAGAGACTCTGTTCCTGTTCTCATCAGCAAGACTCTGAAATGTGGGAATTTGGCTGAAACTGATTTCCTGTGTCTTGCCAGCATGTCTTAGAGATAGCACTATCGGGAGTGTAATGTAGAAGAACAGACAGCTGTCCCAGTCTTATAGATTCATCTGGTGTATTAGTTTAGAAAACCAGCTTAACATCAATTTAACCTTTAAAGAGCATATTTAAAAATAAAGTCCTTGAGCAGTTGTCTATTAAAAGAATATGGATTATTTTCCCTCTAGAAAAAAAATAAAGGAAAAAAATCTGTGCTTCAATATCAGCCCTGTATAAAGTCCATGTCCTAAGGGAGAGATAGTTGTTTCAGTAGTTAGTTTATCTGCACCACTGGGCTTCAACTAATTAATTTTATTTTCTAATGGTATGCCTCAAGGAGATCATATTATTAAACTTTGATTGAATGAAATAGCAAGACCAGAAAGATTTGACAAGCAATAAAAATTACCTACTATTCATAGAATCCAGAAAATCAAATACCACTTATTCGTTTTTGCGAATGGGAGCCAGATGTGCTGTGCTAAAAAGCATTAAAAGTTATGCTTAGAGAATAAATTTGTATACCATTTGCTATCATTTGGCTTTGAGTGAGTTAATTCATTTCCTTGAGCTTCACTCACCTACAAAATGGGAGTAAAAGAATAATTGGCTCTTTTTAATAGTTAAAAGTAACGCTCAATGTGAAAACATTAAGTATCATAAACTATAATTCATTATATATATTTTGTATTTTTAAACTAAAATGATAAAGTGTTTCACTTGATACCTTGTGCTTCTGAACCATGTTGTCCTCATTTTTTCTAGTAAAATAAATTTTACATATCATTCACTTAGAAATAATCAAAATACCACAAGACCACTCTACAATGTTATAATTTAATGAGGGAGAAATCTCATAAAGAAATGCAATTATTGTACCAAGAGATTTCAGCAATATTTGATAGCATGTCCTATGAAGACTCTACCCTTTCTGTAATCATTACTTTGTTTATAAACTCATTTGTTTGTCAAAAAGATTTTTTCCATTCCATTCACCTGCAGAAAAGTTGCCCTTACGTTTAGACTGAGCAGAAAGACCTTTGAATCCCAAGTATTTGGGACAATGATACTATCACAAATGGGAAATAAAAATCCATTAAATGATCTTTCTAAAATTCTGTCCTTCTAGTTCTTTTTGGAGATATATCTTAACCAAAAAACTCCTCCATTATCTCATCCTGTATCCTGACATTGGGTCAAACCACAGCCTAAAGGAATCCCATTTATATGGGTGGCATTTATCATACTACTTAAACTCACTAGATGGCACTGTACCTGAAACACAGTTTAGCAAGCATGGAAATTGAATTAATGACATTCTTTTTGTTGTCTTCATACTAAAAATATCAGGATGAATTGACAATTGAGAGAAATAAGTGGAGTGAGAAGATTAATGCTCAGAAAGAAGTGAAAAAATTGTACTTAAATGCTATCATACTTCAGCATCACTCAGGATCTTTCTTCCTCCCTCTGTGTGTATGCTGCAAGAGTTTAAAGGAGATAAGAGAACTTTTAAAAGAATTAACATGTACACAAATAGTCTAAACATTATTGTAACTATATTTCACCCACTATAGAACTTAGAACTATATGCTAGGATCAGAAATTAATCAGAAACAACAACATAATAATAAAAAAGAAATTAATCTTAATATTGGGCACCTGGATTTCTCCCAGGCAACTGGAACAAATTTTCAGATATGAAACAAATGAATGACTAACTTTAAAATGTTTTACTCATGATTCTAATGTGAAATCATAGTTATGTATTAGTCTACAGATTTGATCTTAGTATTCCATGAACCATGGCCGTTAGGAGAATAATTTTTGTTGACCTTCTAACTCTTGCATGCTGGATCTCAGTAGGGAATGCCATTATGCTGAGCCAGACAGAAGAGTGAGGAGCAAAGGATTAGAGAGCTATCAGCATCCCCTTGTTTTTGTGTTCATAATGATTGTGAGAAAAAGACCTTGTAATATCTGCTGAGTCAGTAAAGTCCTCAAACTTGACTAAGGAAGTTGATTTCGCTGGAGTTGTTTTCATGGTAAAATATGTATTCATTAAAAGATAAAAAAGGAACATGATAAAACAAATTAAACAGATATATTTAATTTCCTAATCAACAGCCTATTAGTTAAAAAAGAAGTTAACAATTTCCAGAGTAAGTTCCCACAACATACTTACACAACAATAATAAAAAAGTATAATTTAGTACAATGCCCCCTTTGTTTGAAGCGCAATAATGAAAAAGTACAATTGACTGCAATATCCCCTTTGTTTAAAGTGAATATATAATTTTATATGTAATATATATTCATACATATATAAATATATATATACTTTTAAATTTATAATATACACATAATTATATATAAATTACACATATAATTATTTGCATATTATATATAATAGGTTTATATCATAAATTATATATAATCATACATTATATTATATATATGATTATAGTATAAATTATATATATTTCATATAATTATATATAATATTTATATATAAATTGATAGTATATAAACATGTAAATGTATTTATATACAAAAGTGTATACATCATATATTTATATGTATAAAGTATACATATATACTTTTGGTGATATAGAATTAAGACAGAGCAGATATCACTTAGTATATCTCTGTGACACAATATAATAAAACAGTCACACAATATATTATAATACTATATTTTATGATAATTTATGAGTCTCATATTCATGGATTCTGACATGAAGCCAACAACCTAGTTAAGAACCTCTTCATAAAACTAGGATTTAATTTGCTATCAACTTTTCAAATACATTATATTTATACATATTGTAATGTAACTTACAATATATTCCTGAAAGAGCAATTTCTGGGCTAGAGAATAAAAGAGTGTTCTGATCATTTTAACTTTTAAAATATTAATATCTACCTTTGATCCAAAAAGTGTACCAGTTGAAATTCTATCAATGGTCAAGTAGTGCTTATTTTCCCATACTTTTATTGACAGTGATTTTTATCATCTCTTAATTTTTTTAAATGATATAAATTTTTCTATTTAATTATCATCACTATCAATGTTGATCAGCACAATGCCACCCCCAAATCCCCATTCATCACTAATTTACCTATTTGCTTACACATCGTGGAAATCTAGTGGGATTCACAGAGCCATTAAGAAAGCATCAATTCTATTAAATTTGTTTCCTCCACCATGAGTCATGCATTTGTAATGGGAAATGCACATATTCTGGCTATTTGCCTATAGGAAAGAATAACACATATTACCAACACTAATTGAAAATATGTTCATTTTTGAAACCTCATAAAATCTGAGCTTAGTTGGGAAGATTTTTGATTCATTGGGGATTTCAAATTTACAATTTAATTAGGCTGGAATATACTTTGGAGAGGCTGAATTTTGGAGTGTAAGAAAGGAGCTATGAAGATGTAATTTCTTTTTTTACAAGAATAGATTCAAATATAGATATTTGAATAGCTGCCTTGTAATATATTGCTCTGTCTACATATGAAATAGGAAATTAAAAAACAAATTAGTTCAAGTACATAAGAATTCTTTAAGGACACTTGTGATTTCATTTGGTTCACCTTGGATAATTCAGACTAAATTCCTAGCTTAAAATCAGTTTGAAATACATTATTTTGGCTTTTCCCCAACATGGTTGCTTTTCTTTCCCATGCCTCTAGTTATAATTATTGAATGGCAAAAACTCATTAAATATACCCTGAGGACAAACTGATAAATGGACAGTTCTCACCCAGCAGCACAACTGCTGATTGCATCATTAGCTTTGGTTAAAGTTTAAGAATGTGCAGTACAGACCATCTTTTTGGTAAGAGATGAAAGTGATGCAATGATTTTCCTGCCAATGAAAATGTGTTTTACAAAGCTGTTCTTCATATTGCTGGCCTGAAATGTTGACCCAATCAACACTTTTTCCTAGTCTGAGCAAAGAGCTAGAAAAGTTTGTCATTCTCTTACAAAATTTTTCAGATCAAAACAGTGGTCAGCCAGGGGAAATTCAGTTACTAGTTATTGAGAGCATAGTTCAAAGATCATCATCAGAAAAAGTGTTCTAAGGAAAGCTGAACAGGTAAACAAATGCTTTAATACAGCTTTTGAAAAACAGAACGATTGTTACGAAAATTCTTTATGGGGGCAATGTTTCAATTTTGTATGACTTCAGCTCCTGGTGTTAGAAACAAAATGTACTTCACTGGCTTCTCCCTGTTCCATTTCAAGTATTATTATCAGGGGAATCAAAATATCATTGGCTCAGTTGCATAATGCTCATAATACTAGATAAAAATCAGGACTACAGTAGCCAAGATAGTGCTACTAGTATACTTGCCCTGGCACACGTGGTTCATAAGCAACCATCTTTTCCCTTCTCACAAATTTATACAGTCACAAATAGAATAGGAAGGGGTTTTCTACACCATTCCATAGCTTAAATTATGAATCTGCTATTAGAAGTAGACTAAGTATAAAATGTAACTATGTAAAGAGTAGGTTGATTCTTTTGAGTCTATTCTTCCAAGGCAAGACATTCAGTTGAAGAATAACATGTATATTAACTCACAGTTCAAAAACTGAAATATTTCCCTGGGAATGCAAAATAATTAAATAAAAAAATGTATGAAATATTACATCAGTGTAAGGTAGACAATGAACATAGGGTTTTTTAAATAGAAGCCATGTAAGATCAAAGTCTATAATCAACCAGACAAGTCTAAGTAAGAGAGGTAACAGATAACAGCTTTTAGGGTTTTTAATCTATTTACAAACATAGTATTTCTTAATTTTCCATAAAAATAAACTTTATTTTCCCATGTAATAATTTAAGCTTTATAATTTCTTTTTAAGCAATACCTGGACAGGATGATACCTCATTCATGAGATGCTTTAAAAAAGTTTTCCCAAGAAAGAAAAGAAAGAATTTTAAACATCATAGCTTCAAAACATTTAGAAAAAGATTTTATATATAGATTTTAGTATTCAGTTTATATTTATATATATGTAGATAAAGGTAGATGATACATAACAAATTTCAATTTAACTTTGAACCACTAAAGGGGTAATTAAATTTATAAATTCAAATATATAATGATTTTCTTGTTTTATTCCAAAACAAACTTAAATGATGACACTATTTTCCATATCTAGTTCTTTGGTATAGCTATTTTTAATTGCTTAATTATTGCAGCTTGGAATTTTTTCCTTTCAGGCTAGATCTTACAAAATTAGAATGGATGGGAAGTTTTTATTGTTTTTACACACTATTTTTATGCTGATATGGTTTACACAAAAATTTCATGGGAAAAATATTCTAAGAAAACCTCAATCAATTAAGGAGAAAAGCAGGAAATTAACCTAACAATATCCTGTATTGATCTGATGCATTTCAACTAATTGCTTGAAAGCATATCCCTCTCTGAAGAACAATATCCTGTATACTAAGATCCTTTCAACTAACATATAAATAATAAACTAATACAAACATATACTTAATTTTCCATTCAGAATTGCCACTTCAGGGTGTTAAACTATCATTACTGGAACAAAAAATGTTCCAGTAATGAATTAAACAATTTAATGTTTTCCATTTTGTGTTAAAATAATTCAGTGCAGAATTTAATCTTTAAAAATACTGACAATGAGTAACCATTTCACAACTATGAACTAACCTACTTAAAACAAGCTGTTTGGAGTTGAAGAAATGTTTATACATGAGTGGAAGAGTTTAATGGCAACAGCAGGATGATTTTACCTTTAAGATGAGCATCAGAGAGAGGAAGGTTTACTTTATTGATAAGTATTTCTATACAGATCTATTCCCAACTGTGCAAAGAGAAAAGCTGAAGGATAAGCAGCAGTGTCAAAATGTATTGAGTCGTTCAGATATCTACAATAAAAATCACATCTTTATGTCATTAGGGATATCTGCACAAATAAGAAATAAAGCAAATATCAAAGAAAGGGGAAAAAGTAAAAGCATGATGAAAGGTACATTATGTAAACATATAGATGCAGCTGAGGATGTGTAGAAATACTTTATGTATTACAGAACAATACAAAGTCAGAGGGTAGCTGGGGTTGTGGGGGGAGAAGGAGCAAGAGATACAGATAAGGACTAGGTAAGGAATATTATCACAGTGTAAAGATTTTCATTTATCTACTAGTTTTTAATCATGGGAATATTAAACAAAGGGATGTTAAAACCAAATCCATAATTTAAAGGATTCCTAGAGGCACTGTAATCGTAGAATTCCAGAGAGAGAAAATGCTATGGGATCTGAAAGAAGAAGATGGATGTGAAAATAAAGAAGCCTTTTAAAACCAAACTGGGAGGCATAGTTTTTTTTTAACTAATGAATTAAGGGGTATTGGAGATAAAATTATGCATATCCAATAATTTTATTTTTTCCATGAAGATTATTCAATTTGCATTTTGATTTTGAAATTATTCACCAGCATAGATTAAATAGGATGTTTAGAGAAGTTACCAAAAGAAATCACCTATGAAAGAAGAGTGACTAAGAAGCTTTACTTGAAGTAAAGTATTTGGTTTGCCCCAAATTGTTATAAAACTAATCAAAGAGATATATCTGCAATCTGCTTCTAGCAGTCCTTGTATCTGCAGTCTTTTCAGGTTCAGTTCATCTACTATAAATATGCCCATTATGATCAAACAACCAAATGTTTCTTCTCTTAGTAGTTTTCCTACTTCTAATTATCTTCATCAGACAGATACACCAAATAACTTCTTTATTTTGCTAACTCTTCAGAGAGGTATTTGTTGCAGTTTAAATTGGAAGTTTTGGTTAAACTTTTATGTCAAAAAGATTATTTCTGTGTTAAATAAAATCAATGAATGGATATTATGCCCATGTGTGTAGTACATATATTATGATAGTGAAATATTATTTGGAATTATTTGGCTACTGGACTCTGTAATAGTGACATAACTTCAACTGCTTATATATTTGAACTTCTATGCCTAAGAGTATAATATACAAATTTCCCAAAACCATGTAATAACTGTGACAAGGAAGCAATGTTAAAAAATAAATAAATAAATAAATAAATAAATAAATAAATAAATAAATAAATAAATAAATAAATAAATAAATAAATAAATAAATAAATAAATAAATAAATAAATCGTAGCCTTGAGTGCCTAAAGGAAGTTTCCTTGGTTCGCAGTGGAATGAGTACATGGTATTTATGAATTTTCTAGGTTTTTCAGTACCAGAAAGCTTAGCAATATGAGCACCCACATCACCCCAATTCTTTATAATTTGTCTAAAGATGATACAGGATCTTACCTCTTTACTTAAAAATTACCGTGTTTGAGTAAATTAAAGAATAAAACACTATACAGTTTTATAGTAGCTAATTTTTCATTCAACTATAACGGAAATAGAAGGCATTTCTAGACAGTCATATGAGACAGTGGCTTACCAATATTTCCTTCAATGCTACTTACTTGTAGTTTTACTTTATTTTGAATTTGTTGAAAAGCATATTGGAACTAATGTCAAGTTTGGTGTCTCAAAATGGACTTATGTATATAATTTCCTAATCCTTATTTTATTATACAACAGAGATAACAGTTTGGTTAGCTGCTACAAATAGGACATCCTCATTTTGAAAAATGGAGACTTGGAAGCAAATTGAAAGGTTCTTATGAATTAGTACTTTTCTTTAGCAATAGAATTATTTTATAGTGAAGATGTGCTCATTTTAATCCAGATGGTTGTGTCTCACTTGTGATCTTTAGAGTATTTTAGAAAATTTTCCTTAGGTTCTGTGAAGCACTTCCACAATAGTTGGTAAATTTGTGACCATATCACTTTTATTTATGACTGAATTTTCCCCATTACAACCAGTTCCTATTAGTGGGAAAGAGGAAGACTGTGTAAAAGTGATGGTAATAAAAACTATGAAGACATTCATTTTATGTTACTCCAATGTGGGGAAGCATAACACATAAATACATCTTGTCAGGAACAGAAATATTTTTTGTTCAATTTCAATGCAATAGATCTTTTTTTTTTTTTTTTGATGAAAGTGGCAGGAATGTCAAAATATTTTCTGGTGAGCTGTCAGGAGTGGTAGTTTTAGAGAAAGAACTGTAAATAAAGTGATAATTGCTTTCAAAGATTTCCAGAAGTTTATGTTCCCTTATTAGTAGTTAATGAACAAACACTTAAACCATGGACTATATCAACATTATGTGCTCATTGAATATCATTTTAATAAAAATAACAACAAAGTAACATGGTCAAAATACCCTCAGGTAAACTTATGCTTTGGAAAGTAAAACTTAAAAAAATCTTAAACCATGACAATTTAGATGCATAGTTTACTTATGAACTGACAGTATAACGTTTGAAAAACAACGACAACAACTAAGGAGTTTTAAGACCAGTGCATATAAATTGACTAT
>PVHY01003000.1:53793-115473 GCA_004024945.1 Uropsilus gracilis
ATATATATATATATATATATATATATATATATATATATATATATATATATATATATATATATATATATATGAAACAAGAGGTAGATAGAAACACTACAAAGGGATTTGTAAGCATTGAATTTTACCCAAAGACGGCAGCAACATCAGGACAACAGATGGCGAAGTGCTAACAGCACAGGAAGACATCCAAAACCACTGGAAAGTATAATTCAAGAAGCTATATAAGGCACCAAGGGACCAGAGAGAAGGTACCAAGTGTGAGGCAATCATCTGCACAGCTATAAAATAACCTTCACCTTTCCTGGCAGAGAAGGAAACTGCAGTAAACAAGCTCAAACTGGGGAAGGCACGTGGTACAATGTTACAGATGAACTCATAAACGAGGTGCAACTGTGCACTAAGTGTCCTTCATAAAATCTGTCAGTGGGCAAATGGGAAACAAGGGACTGTCCAAGTACCAGTGCAAATCAATCCACATAACACTTCCTCTAACCAGGCAGACATGAAAGCGAGTGAGGCTGTGAGTATCATCCTTCTCCTGTGGAAAGGCTAAGTTGCCACGCTGGGAACTGACTACGATGAAAGGCAACCTGGGGGTCAGGGAAGTTGAGAAATACTGAGGGAGAGAGAGTAATATTTCTGTTTTATTGGCTGCGATCACCCAATCAGATTTTCTACTTGGATTTCACTGATTACAAAACTAGTTAGGCCATTAAGTGCAAACTGAAAGCGCCTATAAGGATTTATAAAGATAACAATTGTAATGATGTAGGTAATCAAATTTTCAGACACTGGATACACTTTGCATCCATCTAATCCTGCTATAGATGTAAAATTAAACCCTGTGCAGGATTATAAATATGATTACAATCTAAAGTTTCTCCCTCCATAGAGGGAAAAAAAAACTGTAATTATTCAAGAATTTTAAAATATTTATTTATTTATTTATTTATTTGTTTGTTTGTTTGTTTGTTTGTTTGAGACTAGGTCTCACTATTTTTGCCCATGGAACCACAGGCTCACGGTGCCTGTGGTACCACTGACTCAAGCAATCCCAGCCTCAGGCTTCCCAGGGGGCTGGGATTACAGGCGTGCACCACCACACCCAACTATTTTTTGGCACTAGGTCTCTCGCTGTGTTGCCCTGAGCAGGACTCGAAACATGATCCCTACCCCAGCTGCTTCATAGGCTAAGTCTTACAGGCACGTGCCACCCTGTCCTGCTTATTCAAGAACTTTTTTAAAGATTCAGACCTGTTGCTTTTATTTTCAGTAGAGGAAATGAAAATTTCTCACCTTCATTCACTCAGAAGACTGCATTTTTTCTTTATTATGTATGTAGGGAGATGAGACTGGTGAGGACTGCAAATATGGGGGGTATTAAAGTTTTGCCAATTCTCGATAGTCAAAGACCGATTAAACTAGTTACATTTCATTCTTTTTAAAGTATACAGAGAATGTACCTTTCCACCTGGTGGGGTGGCTCAGTTGCGTTTATTTGGGACAAGTTTATTAGAAGTTAACCTGCTTTGGAGGCAAGAGTAATTCTTTGGGTTTCTTAATAAATCTCATCTAACATGCCTTGGGCTAAAACTGTAATTGGATTAAAACAAAACAAAACTGAAATCAGTCTTAACAGGATAGGGGATGTTGTTCATTTTTTGGTGGCTTAGACAATAATCTTATTTGGTCAGTGTACAGAGATGATTATGTAGTTACCTTGGTTTTGCCTTAATCCATCATGGTCATAGATTGGCCTTGTCTGATGTTTTTGTTCCGTGAAATTACTTATGTTCATTAGGGGAAAGACACATGCTAGCAGGAAGGGCTACATAGGCTCATAGCAACAAGACCTAACTGACACTACAAGGCCAGTACCTGAATATCAAGCATGTTCTTCTTGTCAGTGTCTTACTGCATTCTGTTCAATGCAAACAAGCTGCCATATTTTCCAAATACCAACCCATATAGTATTATTTCCTACTCTCTATAATCCACCTCTATTGTTGCGATCCCTACTACCCTATTTATGGGCTTCCTCTGCTTGCCTTACCATGTCAATTGATATTTTCATTAAATGTTCATTACATGTGATGTATATTCAAAAATAAGAGCAATTATATTTCCCCTCATAGAATTATTCTCTTTCAAATATCTTACTTTTTTATAGTTCTGAACAAAGTACTTGAGATATCTCTTACTCCATCAACTTTCTTGCAGTTATGTACCTAAGTTGTTATCATATCTTGTGGATTCTAACCAAGAAAAATCTCTTGAATGTATCCTAAACCTGACATTTTAATTTTGTCTTATTCATAATCCTGACTTTTACTATAGTAAAAGAATTTCCCCATTCCCATTTATTTAATTTTACATAGGCAACTTCCAATCTTCACTTATAGGACTCTTTCAGCATTTGGCACTATTCCCAAATCCCTTCTGTTTAAAAGTCACCTTCTACTCTGACAATGAAACATTTGCTTTTGACTTTCCTCTTATTTAATAGAAAAGCAGCTCCCATTCTATAACCCATATCAGGTTTTAGTGATAAGAATTCCATAGGGTTCCCTTCTCATCCTATGTAGGCATCAGTTTGCTCCCCAGTCTACCTGCTCACTGCTTCCTGCCTGGCCCTTGTCCCCTGGGGTGGTCAGACATGACAGTCTTTTGCAATCACTCTCTGCCTCTACTTGCTACAATCCCGCAGAGATCCTGTTGTTTCCATGATCCTAGTACTTAAGACCTGCTCACCTGTATCACTCAGTCTTTCAAGACTAATGATGTTCAAAAGTTACCAGGATTCTCATGGTACCTTACACTATAGATCTCATAACTCTGCCATACCTGTAACATAACCCTCTTTTCAAGACTCTGGTTTATGAGACAGTAGGAGATTGTCAGGAGTTCAAGTGATACACAAATATTAGTTCTTTTCTTTCTGTGTACGTCGTAAGTTTACATCGCTATAAATATATCTTTAACATACTTGATTTTCAACTATATCTTTATTGAATTTTCAACCAATATTTCTAAATACATATAGCCTTGATATCTTCACCTACATGTACCACAAAAACTTCAAATGCACTTTTTCAAAAACATTGTTTGCAAACTCACTCATCTCTTTGACTTTTCTCTCTCTATGAATAACATCACAATTTACCTAGTTGATGAAATAGAAATCTAGGGGCAATTCTAAGTCATCTGTTTCCTTTAACTGCAACAAAATTCCATCAAGATTCCCAGAAAGTTAACTTGTTTTTATTAAATGCCAACAAAATAATATATACATTAAAACGATAAATAAAACTATACCTTGAACTAGATTTTTTTCTTCTGTGACTCTCATTTTATTCTATTCTTGCCCAGTAGTCACTGATATTATATCTGATATTATATTTATATTTATCTGTTAGACATATTTACTACTTTTTTCGATTTAGTATTATGCTTTATATTTACAGTTGTTGATTTTTTAATCAACAGGCATTTTCATAATGTTTTAAGTGTTTTCTCACTCTGTTACTCCATCCTTTAATAAAATTTTATTGAATATGCCTATTTATAGTCCATATGTGATAAGCACACTGCTTGAAATCTTTACAGATTTTGCTCAGTAATGTATCTAGGATCTATTTGACTTGTCGTTTTATGATAATTTGCTTTAAGCTTGTACAGTATATATTCTACCAGTGAGAATGCTCATGCATTTCTGGGAAGCAATCATTGAACTGTACTTATCACCTGAGTTTTTTCATACTATGAATGGTGTGGCTTCAGGTAGCAAGCCTGTGTGAGTTAATTCTGCTCACACAATGTCTGGAAAGGCTTACAGTTTTACAATCCTTTCATGAACTGAAGGCAGGGAATGAATTCAATATACAAATTATCTTCGTATGTTATGTTAAAGTTCATATCTTCTGTGGTTTATCATCTATGCAAAATATCTCCTATTAGATTCCCATTCTCAGGTTGTCTTCCACTTTCCTGAACTTTTCCCCTTGTTTTTCGTGATTTAAAAAAAAAAACAAAAACAAAAACAAAATCATATCATGCTTAAGTTGATCTGCTTCTCAGATATCTTGAAAACAATGATCCACTGATATTTTTAGCTTTACTCACTTTTTGGACTTAGATTCTTTACTAACATGCACAAACATGCTCATACAAGCAGATTTTATAAATCTTTTAGATGTTTTTCACATTAATTATTTTCCCCAAATTAGTTGTTTTTAGTGTGAACACCAATAAATCAAAAGTAGCAGTTTAATATCCCCAATATATTTTAGATCTCTTCTCTCTTCTGTCTAATTCCAGCTCTCATCATTCTCCATCTGCAGTATTTAAATACAACTTATTCTTCATGTTGATGACAAGGGTTATATTTTTCTAATGAATCCTGGCTATTTCTCCAGTCCTTGACTGTCTTAGCCATACATATGTCCTCTAAAATCTAACATTATGCCTGTTACATTGTAGGAAACAAAAATACTGAATAAGTTTGATGAAATCTGATTTATCAGTTGAGTTATTCTATGGTTTTCTTTTCTTTTCTGAATAAAATCTAGTATCGTATCCTGATATGGTTCTTCTTATTTTAACCTGCACCTGCTTAGACTTTAACTTCAAGTCCTGTGCTTGCCTACCATTGCTCTTCTTAATCTCTCATCTACAACTGAGATCTACAGGACCTTATGAGTTTGTAACAGAGTTTGAGGTAAAAAGGAACATAAGAACATATGCAGATATGATTGTCTTTTCTTGTGCCTTTAAAAAGGGATCTTCTCACAGTGGTAAGTTAACATTAAATTGAGCATTTCACATCTCACTTAAATTATTAAATGGTTTCCCTTTATAATTAACACCAACCAGAACAAAATTAAAAGGGCTGTTAGGTACTTATATTTTCTAGACAATCCACGCAAGCTATTTTACTTCTCTTCAATCCATTTTCCCTTGATAGGCAACATTTCCACCTCACTGAACTTCTTTCATTTCTTGCAATTTGCATGCTTCTTGTTATGCTAGTGATCCCACAAATTGCGCTTCTTTCACATGAAAAGTTTTACACTTTCTTTAGCCCTGGTTAACTTCTCCTAAGTGATATGTATTAGTCTGCCTAGTCTATTTTTGTTAAAAACATAGATTGGGTAGTTAAACAACCATCGTTTATTTCTCACTGTTTTGGAGGATGAGAAGTTCCAGTTCAAGGTGTGATCAGATTTGGTGTCAGGTGGTCGTTTTCTTTCTAGTTTGTAGATGACCAGCTTGTCTTTAAGTCTTTTGTGTTGGAGAGTAAGTGGTATAGTTTTTTTATGTCTCTTTTCACAACAATACTAATTCTATTCATGAGGACTTCATTTTCATAATCTAATCACCTCCCCCAAATCTCCAAATCTTATTACATTGGGGTTTTGATAAATGCATTTGGAAGTGCACATATAGTAAGTATGCAGTATCACACCAACTTTATTTTTATAAAGTAAAAGTAATTTATTTACTTTTAATTTGCAGATCTTATATTAGACTGAATGAAGTTGACAGATATTGAAGCTTCTTTTAAATATCTAATTCAGAATGCTTTTTTGGTTTGTAAAATTACATGTGTCACATTTAGTGAAAATAAATCTATAAAATCAATCACAAATAAGTTAAATATATTGAGGTTTAGTCAATTTATAATTACTTTTGATTTAGATTGCTTGGCATAAAGGTGTGATAGAGAGTAACGTAGAAACTAGACAACAGGAATCTTATGAAAAAGCACAATCAAGAAATAATAAATGATTTCTTCCCTTTATAACAGTTTAAGGAATATGCCCCTGAAAGAGACATTTTGGCAGACTAGTTTAGAAACACCTAATTAGATTTTTATGCATATGTTGTACATCTTAGCTAATGCATGCAGGTATTATGTCAGTCTCAGATACACTCATGAGAGATAATTTCGATAGATATTTAATCTACTATTAAGACTAGGCAAAATAGAATAGTGATAAGAAGTATCTTAAAAATAGTGACTATAAAATTCAGTCTATTCTTTCAGACATGCAGGGCTACAAATGGCAGAACAAGCATTACTTCTTTTTCTGAGTTTGACCATTTGTCCAGAAAACAGGAAAATGGTAGCACCTACTAGCCATTGACACTAGTACAGTAGTTATGAAGACTTTCAGGGGTTCACCACTATTTAGAATTTTTATAATTGTCTAGTTAAGAGTATGTGATATGATTTAACATATAAAAAGGTTAAAAACTAGTTCAAATGTCATCTGAAACTTTTGAATAACCTTTGTTATTACATAAATAATAAAGTTTTAATTAGTTTTATAGACTAATGAGTTCATAGTATTTAATTTCAGTTGCTAATATTTTTTACAAGTTTATTTAATGGAAAGCAACACAACTAAATAGAAAATTACAAGTTCTTCTTAAGTTTAATTAAATATGCCCAAAGGGAGTAAAGCTTTTCAAATTATGATACTTTTACCAAGTACCTGTGCTTACTTGTAGGCCTCACACACTAATTAGAGGTTCAAAAAGAAAATGAGAAAATAGATGGAATTCTGAACAATGACATTTATGAGTTCAAGTTGATAAGTGATAGAGAATCCCCATTTATTCTCCACATTGAAAATTCTAGTTAAAATTTCAAGCAAAAAATATCTGAAATTCTAGTTAAAATTTCAAGCAAAAAATATCTAAATTTGCCTGGTAGTCAAATAGAGTAAGCATACTGGTTTCTTAAAAAATGATAAAACATTGTGAAACATTTTAAAAACAACAAAGTACAGATCTGATTTAAAAAGGTATTTATTCCTTCTCAAAGCACTAATGTATCGAATTTGTATTTTTTCCTCTCAGATAAAGAAACAACACAGATTTTGTGATTATTGTACTCTTTGTTACTGTAACACAAATGCATTCTAAAGACAGTGATAATAACTTTAATTCTTTCCTATAATTCCCACTTACAAACAAAAAAATGTAAAAGGGGGGGGACTGAATTTGGGAGCATAGTAATAATGATGCTACTTTAAGATTTTAGAAATTTTAGTTTAATAAAAAGTCCTCTCATTCACATTACTTTGTTTTCGGTTTAAACTTTACAGTGTAGACTGCCAGATGAAATAGCTGCTAGTAATTTAGTTTTCTCCCACTACCACTCCTCTTATCTCGTAAATCTTTTCTCCTACTCCTTCCCTCTTAATACTAGAAACCTCACTTCATTTTACTAATATTTGTAGGTATTTTACTTTGTCAAATTGTCTGCTTATGCTGAATATTTGTCTTTGAAATTTTAACTTGTTTTGATATACAATGCCTTCCATTTTCCATATATGAGAACATTTTGTCTCTCCCTATGACCGAATAGTATTTCACTGTATGTATACGCTACATCTTCACAATCCAATCCTCTATGAGTGGGCACTTAGACTGTTTCCTGGTCCTAGCTACTGAAAAGAGTGCTGCAATAAATATGAGAGTATAGAATATTTCAGATTGATGATTTCAAGTTCGTTGGATAGCAATCCTAAGAGTGGGACTGCTGAATTAGTTTATGAACCCAGCAACAGAATAATAGTGTTTATTTTTTCCCACCTCCTCTCCAGCACATGTTGTTGGGGGTCCGTTTAATGTGTACCATTTTCATGGGTGTGAGATGATGCTGGTATTTTTAACTTTCATCTCTTTTATATTAGGGAAAATGACAAAAACCATCTTTCCAATTTATCTCTTGTCCTTCTAGATACCTTTTTGGATCAATTTTTTTTCACATTTGATTTCTACTTACAAATTGTACTGTTTGTCTTTCTATTATTGAATTTTATACATTTTTATTTATCTTGTCTATTGTCCCCTTGTTAATTACATACCATGAATATTTTCACCTGTTCAGTAGGATGACAGGTGACTTTTCAATAAAGTTATGTTTTCTTACGCTGTTTTTATCCTCATTTTGTTTAATTTTTCTTAGTTAAGTTATAAAATTGTTTGACATGATATGAACCAGACAACTAAAACCCCCAGTTTATTTCACTTTTTGATTCCTATATTGACTCCCTATCCTTATATAAATGTCCAGTTCTATCCTCTAGCATGTATTTTTGATGCCTTTAAAAAATGAGTTTACATTAATGTATGTGATTATTTACAATTTGGAAATATATGAACCTCCTTTTGAAAACTTTTCATTTCTATAGTCAAATGATTTATATTCTTGTTAATGCAAAGTGTTTTCTTCTCAATTATGTAGCAATAATATGTATGCATATGAGAGCAATCATTTATCTGCCACATTGTGTTGTGGATAATGTAAACATCTAAATGACAGCTAAAACAGATAAGTAAAGATGAAAAATTATATTCACAGTTTCTTCCTAAAAATACAACATTCATTTATTTCAGTTTTCAAACTATCTCATTGAGTGAATATGCTTTTTTCCCCTCAATGTAAGTACTATTTTAATGTAGTGAAGTAACATTATACAAGTAGACTTTATTTTTTTTGAAAAATATCTGTAATTCTTCCTTATTCTCTAATCTTCCCTGCCTCATAGTCATATCAATATAAATTATTTTGAATATCTAGTTTATATTTTAAAAATAATTTTAAAAATAATATTTTATATTATCAACCATAGTTTTAGTTAAAAAGTTACTTAAGTAGCTTTCCCTTCAGTCCTGGTGTTCTAATTATATTACTAATATTTTCCTTGAAGAACATCTTTCAACACTTTTTAAAATACATCTGAGAGTTTTCTCTATTTTTTCTTTCACCTAATATTTACTTTTTTCACCTAATATTTGTATATATATACAAATATATAATATATATATTTATATTTTATATATTTTATTATATATATTTACATTTATATAACATAAATTATTATATTTATATTATATAAATTATTTATTTATTTATAAATAAATAATCTATATAATAAAATTTTATTATTATTTATTAAATTTACTATTATTTATTAAATCTATTATTATTTATTAAAAATAAATAATTTATAAATAAGCATTTATAAATAAATTATTTATTTATATTATATGAATTATTATATTTATATTATATAGATTATTATATTTATATTATATAAATATAAATATATATACAATTATTATTATTACACAAAAGATTCTGGGTTGAGAGTTCTTTTCTTTCAACCCTTAAATAGGTTTCTTACTTTCTTCTAACCTCTTACCATATCTGTTGGAAATATTATAATCTTTTGCATAATTGCTCCTCTTTAATATGTTTATTTTCTCTTTGGATTCTAGAAGTTTGATTATGATGTCTGAATGTACCTTTATTTTATGTATCAGTTTGGATATACTGAACTTTTTGTATCTCTATTTTTGTATCTCATTAAACTTGGAGACTTTTCAGTCATTATTAAAAAAAAAATGTTCATACAAATTCTTTTTCCTCTTCCTTCGGTTCTACAATGACATGGCATGAATACATTGCACTTTGATACTGGCCCATAGATTTCTAAATTTCTATTCCTTTATAATTTATTTTTTCCTGTTTATTTTATAATGAACGTTTCTGTCCACCAACCTCCTTGCTCAACCTCCTTTTTCCTCTAATATCAATTTTTATATTGAGCACTTCTATTTTAACTAATTTTTATTTCTGTTGCTATTGTATTTGAGTCTAGAATTTTAAGTTCACATGTGGTTGTGACTTTTACTTTTTGCTGAGACTATTTTGTATTTTTTTTTCTTCAAGAAGGTGTGCACTTACCACTTGAGACTGTGATAATTATAGCTTTTTATAAAATTTATCTGATAATCTAAACATTTGGATCATCTCGGTGATGGTGTCTGTTGAATTACTTTTTCTTTAAAAATTTTTTAGAGTCTCCTTGTTTCATATATATCAGACTACCTTACATTGTGTCTTAGAAATTTTCAATATTGTATTATGAGATTAGGAATTCTGTAAAAGTTATCCAGGAAATGATGTAGTCTTATTGTTGTTTTATTTAGAAAGGAAATCCACTGGCAAAGTGTAGACTTCAACTTTTGACCTGGATTCTGTGTGCACAAAAGTCTTCTTGGGACTTGGGCAGTGGTGCATACCATTATTCAACTCCACAAATTTTTGACATATGGATTCTAGCCACCCTATGAATATGCAAATTGGAGTGAAGCTCAATCAGATTAAAGGCTGTTGTTCTCCTCCTTTTCCCTCTGATGTCCTCACCACACCTTCAGATCCTCATAGGACCCTTTCTTTTCCTTCTGGCCAAAAATGCCAGGGCCTGAGTTACACCTGACTGTCATTATTTTGCCATTTCTAGTGGTTCCTATAGCAATTGGACCAAATTGTCAATGGAGTTCCAGAACACACTGCTTTTACTGCTTTTAGACTTTGTCATGTTAGTTTCTTTAACCAATATGATAATATATTGAAAGTAAACATGGCCTAAGCAGTTGAATAAAAAGAGTTTGACATTTGGAATTATGCTCTATTTTTGTTCTCTGCAATTCTGGGTCCACAATCTTGTAAAGTTGGGATAATGAGCTCCATGCTAATTATGTATGGCATGTACCAGTTAAAAAATTTATTCTAGCTTTCAGTTCAAAGCCGCTTCTTTTAAACCTGATTTGTAGTGCTTGAACATTCTATAAATATTTCTTCTTCATCTGGCACAATGTTTGACTCTGTCAAGGAGGTGAAGGAAGGTATCACAAGAGGAAAACAACTCTTCCTAATCTGCCACTTTTTATTGTTGCTGTTTTCTTCTTAAAGCTGGATCACTGACATGTCACTCCTACATCAGTGGTGTAGTGGTGTTGGAGACACTTGATGAACACAATCTGCAATGTCACCGACATCCCCACACATAACATCCAAGCCACTTCCTTCTAGCACATCAACAAGTGGTTTCTTGCTTGCTTGCTTCCCCCCGCCTCTTTTTTAACCAGCCTAATTCTGCTTTACCAAATACCTCTTGACCCTCAGTCGACCAGAGTCATACCTTCTCAGTGGGATTTTATTTTGAGGAAAACTACTATATGGTGAGAGGATATATTGAGGGTGAAAATGATGCAAAGAAGAAAAGGGAAAATCTTTCACATTTTTGAAATATACTGTTTTCATCATTAGATAAGTATGTGTAGGTAAAAATCAAATTCCCACTTAAGATTTTATAGCTATAGCCCAAGTCATCTACAAATAACATCAACCTATGGTTCATATAATGCTACCAAATGCAGAAATATATTTAATTTCTTTTAATTTGAATTAGTGTCTCAGTTTTTTTTTCTCTCTTGACTTTAATAGTTTCAAATTAGATGAAGCAGTTAATCTGTCATGTATTTATCAGTTTGTGCTTGCTTGGTGTTTCTTCATAAATAAAATTTTCATTCTAGATAGGAATATCACATAGCAAAGTATATTTCAGTTAGTTTTAAAAAAGGGAAATTTGTAAAGGATAGCACCACATACACTGAAATGGAGTTAATAAAATGTACACCTACAATTCACTCTAAAAATAGTTTTACAAATGATAGTTCTCTTGTACATACTTGGAATGATAAATTGGTTTATCATGAACACTTCACTTTTTTAGTGACTTTGGCAAGAACAGTCTTAATATATCAAATATATACTGTCACAGAGTAGCTATTGAACAATGGTATAAATTCTTCCTCTTAAAGGATTACAATAATTCCTTGTACTTAGAATCATGGTGATTTATAAGTTGTCATTACAAAAGGCAAACATATAAATGAAGGAAATTAATCTTGGAGGAAACTAAGTATGTAAGGGCCAGAAACTTCAACCTGAATAGTCAGTCAATGTTAGAAATAAAATCCCAGATTAACATATATTAATTAATTCTCAAGTAAATTATACAGCTAAGATTATTGGTATATGCTTTCATAATTTGTATGTAATATATTTAAAATTTAATTTTTAATATTTTACTTCATGATATTAACCTAGAAATAGTGCAAACATCAAGACATTCACCAATAATAAAAGAATTTTTTAATTGTTTATTGCTGCATTTCAAAGTGTTTTAAAACGTAGTCACTTAAAACAATTGTTCTATTTTGCATTGCTTCTTATTTCAACCTTAACACACTCTCGTATTAAGAGCACTAGGTGGGGCCTCAACAGCCAGGAAACCTATTTTATTTAGTGTGTTCCCAGATCACTGCAGCATTTTTGTTGTTTTGAATGTTAGCATCTTTAATATCTGTTATGGTGTTGTTCAGTCACTCTGAATTTCTTCAGCTACCGACTACTCTTTGTGTCTTCTTGCATATATTTTAGTATCTGCTCAAATTTTATTTCTCACATAACTTTGAATACAGTTTTATAGGATGAATTCCACACACCCCCAACCCCCCAGGAGAACATGAATCATGTTAGGGTTGACATAAATGCATAAAATGCATAAATCAATATGAGTTTGAAGTGTGGCACTTTGTCCTTAAGTTTTTGGAGCAATGGAACTTTAGAAAGTATTTATAGACTGTATAGTTTATAGAAAAAATCTTCACCTCAATTTATCTTCAAATTTGTCTGTATGACAAAAGGATTTATCATCATCTTAAGTTTTTTTCAGTAAAAGGGATGAAGATTTAGAGTGGTCAAATTAGGAGTCAAAACTCAAATATGTATAGGATAAGGTTGTCGAGGGGAAATCTGAATAGTAATTATGATGAGCAAGGAACTTATAACATTTCTAAGGCAGCTGTTATGCAGTTTCTTCCTATTTTTATAGGCTACTTACAAAAACCAGACATGATGATTTTTTTAACGTACTAGACTTTATAATAAGTATTTTTGATGTAACATAAATTCTCATTCTCTAAACTTCAGGTGTACAGTTTCTTACTAGTACAGTTTTTTACACCACACCCACCACCAAATGTTTAGCAAACTGTATGATATTTAACTTTCTCTGCCTGACTTATTTCACAGCATTATCCTCTCAAAGTCCATATATGTTGTCACAAATAGCATGGTTTCATCTATTTTTCGAAAATGTCTGAGTAGTAGTTCACTGAGTTTGGACCTTTGGTACCTACAATGATCAAAGTCATACTGCTAGAAGTTTCCTGGGTAGAAACTACCTTGCCAAACTCTCTATTTTGCCTTTCAACATCAACTAAAACAATACTCTTTTGATTTATAGTCAAACATAGAGAAACTAATAAAAAATACTCTAAACACTTTTACATAGTGTGGTCAGAATAAAGAGATCTGACCATTAAAAAAGTGTTAAATAAGCCAGGTACATAACATCTTTAAGTATTATAGAAAACCATTTTATCTTCAGAAGTATTATTTATTAAAGTTGAAAAATCAAAATCTCATATTTAAATTACATAAGAAGTAATTTAAGCTTATTTTATTTCCCAACATTATTTTGACTTTTAGTTTCACCGAAGATCCATTTCAGAGTTTCTTAATGGGGATTTCTGGCTAATGATGTCGTTTTATCTTATGTGAGAACATCAAAAGGCTAAGCTTTAATTTCATTGTTAAAAATAATTTAGGTTGATGAAAGTAGGTAAAGCATCTTCTAAAATTATATAAGAATTTACATTGGGTTTCAAGTATAGAAATGTGTCATCCCCATTTCAAGTATCCATGTGGAACTGTTTAAATATTTAATGTTTTCTATGACTATATAATTTGGTGCTCTCACTGATTCTGACTTATTCAAAACATTTGAAGAAATGATGTGTTGATTTTTTTTCTCATTTTACTCTACAACAAGAAACACAATAAATATTTTCAAATAATATCAATTTTCATAATGAATTAAATAATAATCAGGGCACTGAAGTATGACTATAAAGTATATTTACGTCCCTTAATTATTTTTTCTAGTCTGTAAATTCATTTAAGTATAAGTACATTGAAAAGAATACACCATTTATAACTCTGAATGTCTCCCCTGGTCACTCTACTTTTTAATTCAGTGAAATTCTTTCAATTGTAAAATTCAAGTTATCCAAGTTAAATTTAACCTTCTAGAATACTTCTTGTCTGGAAAGAAACATGTTTTCTCAACTACCAAACAGATCTTTAAAACACCAACAGTGAAATTAATAGGAGTTGGTATAAATCTAAAGCAATATATAACTACAGTAGAAATTAAGAAACATTATTACAATGGAGAAGACTGGAGAAAAGATGTCACAATAACAGATTTAAATATCATGAATTAGTATACAGTATTTTACGTAAAGATCTGAGATGATTCCTTTTTTGAAAATAATTTGACTCCACTAAAGCATGATAATTCTGAACTTATATGAGGAATACGTGTTTGCCACATAGTTTAACAACACAGAAAGATGCCTAATTTTTAAAAAATTATCATTCAACTTATCGCAGCTGACATTCTTTTTAATAGTTTAAGGATTTAACCTTTAGATTTTAAGGATATTCAATTATCTAGAATACTGGATTCTACTTGAGATCAGGACAACCACATCATCAGTGATAGCTTTATTTTTTTTTTTTAATGTGAGCATAGGAAATTAAGCACACTAAAGAAAAAATTTCACTTGGAATCCCCAAAATTTGTGACATAAATAAAATGCAACATTGTTTGAGAGACACAATCTAGGAAAACAGAGACATGAGTAATATGTCTACATCTATTAAGAAACTTGACTTCTTAATTACTTTTCAAAACAAGTCATCAGATTCACATTTGCTTTGTGCACATTCTAGTCAACATTATGGAAGAAATTATACCAATTTTCTAGTATGTCTTCTAGGAAATAGAGCTAGGGAACCCTTCTTAGTCATTAGGAAGCAAATAATATAAAAACACTAAGCCATATTAAGACAATATAAGAAAGGTAACCCGGAAACCAATAATATATATTTAAAGGCAAAAAATCCTCAACAAATCACCAAATTAAATACAGGGTGCATAAAATTATAGACTGCAATGAAATAAGATTTACTCTAGAATGTTGTGCAAGATGGCAGCAAAATACAGATACTAGGCATGCCTCCTTAACATATTCACTATTAATTGACAATGTAATAGTGAACAGCTTGCAAAAGATAAAGGGACAACTACCCCATACATCAGGAACAGTGATGCAGAAAAGGGGTAGGAAAAGCTGTAATTAATCTGTGTTTGCAGAACAACAATTCAAGTCTATGAAGAAAGGGCAGCTGCTTTATAAAGCCCTAGTTGCTGTTGCTTACTCAGAGTCAGAAGTAAGCAACATCAGAGGCTATGGAGATACTACTACACTGGAGAATGGGGTGCACAGAGTTGACATGCAATGGAGATGATGCAATCCTGGAGAGCTTGAGGGGCTTGAGATTCCCAACAGTTTGGAATCTGATCTGGTGGAGACAACACAAATCAGATCACCTGTGTGTTCTCATAGACCAGGCAACAGACTACCAAAAGCTGTGATATTCAAAATACCTCTTTACTTGCATTTGGTGCCAAAACCAAAACTATTGAAAACTAATAGAACCCTGTGCGTCTGGAGCTTAATAAAAAGAGCAAATACCTAAGGATAAGACTGCATATGGAAAAGAATAGAGAGTAATTTTCAATTTGTGACCTTGGCTCAACTGTAGTTCTCAACTAGCAGTGCATCTATTAGTACTCATTGTCAGCCTAGAGATTTATGCTAACACAACCAGACTTTAAGATTTATTTTATTCCTACAACAGTCAAGACAGTGTGACATTAGCCAAGATATAGACAAATATATCAGAGAAAGAATGGAGAACCCATTAAATACACAACTATATTGACAAAAACTATTGGAGAAAGGATGCTCTTTTTGACAAAAGTGGTAAAATAGATGAAAACTTCTATGCAGAAATATAAATGTAGAAACTGATCTTAGATTGCTTACATCAATTAAGTCAAAATCATAGTCTTAAATGTAAATTCACAACTATAAATCTCCTCAAAGACAACAGGATAAAATGTCAGTGCTCTCTGTGATTGATGATGACTTTTTTAGCTACAGCACAATTACAATCTATGAAAGAAAAATTTTGAAAAGTTGGACTTGATTAAAATTAAAAAGATCCTTCCTGTAAAAGATAATGTATAGAGACTGAAAAGTGAACCACTGACTAAGATGAAATGTTTGTAGAATATGTCTAATAAGTGATGAGTGTACAAAATATACAAAGACATCTCAAAAGTCACTACTAAGAAAAAATAGAAATATACAATCATTTTTTTTACAAATATCTAATGAAAGAAGCTATGTAGATGGCAGAAAAGAAGATGTTTAACCTCATAGGTTAAAAGAAATTGCAAATTAGAATGAGAAAATAGCCTATATATTCATTAAAATGACTAAAATCCAATCACAGAAAATACTAAATGCAAGTGAAGATATGAAACAATGGAAACTCTGATTATTTGCTTATAGGAATGTAACTGTAAAATCACTTTGGTGACTGTTTGGGCAGTTTCTTAGAAAATGAAGCATAATCTTCCTATAACAGTCAAGTTTTACTCTAACATTTACCCAAATGAGTTGATTACTTAATCCTACATAAGAACCTTCACATACATGCTTTATTATAATTGCTAATATTTTGAAAACAACCAAAAAATACACGGATATACAAACTGATATATGTACACAATGGAATACTACTTTTTTAGCAATGAAAGAAAATAAAAAGTTTTCAAGATATGAATGTCATGGAGAAGCCACAAATTCATATTGGTCAGTGAAATTAGCTAGCTCTGTTATACATATTTTTGATTCCCACTAAGCACTACTCTAAAAAGGCATAAAAAATATAGAGACATTAAGTGAATAGTGGTTTTCTGGGACATTTGCGGGAGTGATGGAAAAAAGAATAAGTATTACCCAGGGCACTTTTAGAACATTCTATGCAATATTCTGATAAACATGTTACTGTCCTTTGGTCAAAACCTATTGATTGTGCAAAACAAAAAGTGAAAGCTTATGTAAATTATGGGCTTAACTTAATAATAATGTATAGAAATTGGTCCATGAATTATAACAAATATAGCAGAAAATTGCAAGATGTTACTATAAGTACAATGTGGTATGGAACTGTGGCAGTATAGGGTAACTATATAATTCCTGTTTTTTCTGTAATTCTAATTAATTAAAATAGATTAGTTTGGATATTGTTATTTTATTGTGAAGTAAAATGTTACCAAATATAGTGCTATGCTGAAAAAATAGTTTAAAGTAAATCCACATTAAGCAAATACACACATTTTACTTTTATTGCAAGATGCTCTTGTTGCAAATCTATTGAAGTGTTGTTTTAATTTACTTTTTTATATTACAAGAAGTACAACAGCACTTCTATAAATACTTTTATATGAATCCCAGAAGAGTCGCTCCATTTTGCTACTTAGCCCTGATTCATTACCTTCTTTAGAGTATTTCTTATTTAATCAAATCATTCTCCTTAAAAATGCTAAAGAGGATTCTTCCCTTTCTTTCAGGATGACACTTTTAATTGATAAATATTTTATAATTCATTTAAAACACAGAGAAAATGTAGTAAAAATAATAGTAAATTATATTGTAAAGATTATTCACAGATAGCTATGCCAAACATCACTTTCATTTAGCATACAATACACAATAGCATAATTTCATCCCATGGAAATATTATAAAAACTATTTCAAAGAGCATATTTGAAAGGAGGGGCACTGTTTCAGTAATATTATTTTAGAAATCCTGTATGTCCTGTTAACTATATTCTGTTTAAAAAATTATTCCAAGTTCAGTAAACATATTCAAGGAGAAGGGGTGACATAAATTCAAAAAGCAGTCTTCCAGAATTATTTTCATACATACAATGGAATAAAGGACAAGATGCTATGACATAAGCTGAATACCATCTGATTCCACTTATATCAGATCCCCAAATAGCCAAACTGATAGGGAGTAGAAAGATAGTTATGAGGGACTGGAGGGAATGGGAAAATGGGAAGCTGTTCAATGGCTATAAATTTTCAATTATGCAAGACAAATTAGTCCTAAAGATCTGCTGCATGTGGTGCTTGTGGATAACATGTTATTCTGCACTTAAAATCTGTTTAGTTGATATTGTGATATTGTGATTTATAAGAAATATATTTATTTATATATTTTTTGTTTTTATCTTTTTATGTATTTACTATTTATTACATTATCCATTTTATTTTACATTGCTATCTACCCCAGAGTTCTCCCACCACCTTAAGCAAAACTGAAGCATAGAGTGTGAGAGGGGAAGGGGAGGACAGTTTGGGGTGGAAGGTGCACAAAAAGACTAAGATGATGTTTCACAGGTGGTAAGAAATTTTTTGACCATTCAGATGACCAAAATTTATTTCTCATATGATTTCAACAATTTGTTTCTGTCTTGCAGCTTCTAGTTTTTTGAGCCAGTAGATTATTTGGGAACATCTTTATCTCACAGAAATTCCAAAACTCTAGAAAGTTCCTGAATGGTATGGGAAATAAGAACATGTCTTGCCATAATATCAGATCTCTTGACCTCACTTCCAGAGCCATAGAAGTCTCAACTGTGTCCTGTTGTGCTTATGTGTTCATGTGAATGAAGGTAATTTTTAGAAAACATCCTAGAAATGAGGTTCATTGTCAGGAAAGTCAAAACAAGTAGAGGGCAGGGTGGGACATTCTGTATCATTCCCTGGACTTGGTATTGAATATGCCATTTCTTATTTACCATTCAATTGATTTGTTTTTATGAATCAGTGGATCTGATAGTATTCAGAACATGATTCATATCTTGGGTTATGTCTATTTTGTGTCCCATGGTCAAATGTCCTTAGTTAACTAGGGTTTGTAGCATTTTTTCAATTTCATAATGATTGGTAGCAGGTAAAATTTAGAACATATTCAAATTGAAGAGTCTGCATGTGAGTCTAGGAATCTTGATATAACTTCATATAACACCTATGGATGCCCTGTTCCTTTCCAGAAACACTAGCTCTTCTTTGTCTTGAGGATCGCTTTGTAGGTAGCTGGATCGTCAGAATGTGTCTCTTGCAGTGCCTCCTGGTTCTAAGTGATACTCAAAAACAGCAGCAGCAGCTTTTTGTTTTCTATATAATAGGATCACCTAATTTTATTACATATGATGATTCCAAAAGTCCCAAGTCTCAGAAAATAGTTTGACTCTTGCCTTGAGAGGAAAAATGTATGTGATAAAAAATCATATCAAAATTTATGAGGAGTTTACAAAATGTTTCGTAATCTTGGTTTGAATCAGACCATTAAAACCCTGGTAACCCTTTTAACGGATGTTTCAAACAGTCATTTTTCTTGTGGTGTATGCCCCATCCTCTAACCAATAGGTGTGCTGCTACATAGTCTAGTTATTTTAAAATAAACTTCCATTAATATTGATGAGAAAGATTGAAATTTTGTAGGTACTGAACAGTCAGATTCCTTCCCCAGCAATATGTGTTATAAGGTAGGACAGTGGCTATTGCTCTGAAACAAACAGTAAGCTGAATAGTATACTGGTCTCTGCCACATGGAGTCAAAATTTTAATGGGAAAGGAATAAAAACAAATTTGCTCAATCCAATAAGCACATTTTACATGCAAAAATATCAACTAATTCCTTTAATAATAAAAATCCCTGATCATAAACAGTGTGGTAAACCAATGCCACCCTAATAACAATATTTTTAAAGATCATGACAAGAACCTTAGCTTTAATTGACCAAACTACATGATCAAATTTTTATCCATATTTAATCCAGCTGTGACTTTTACATCTAACAGCACATACTATAGAGTCTCTTAATGATAGATAAAATGTTCAAACTATCAATGAATTTAGTGTCAGCAGTTAAGTACTTTGACCACTGAACATGGGTTTCTAGTGATCAGATTTAGAAGCTATCTGTATATGTGAAGTATATATTCATTAACTCAACATGTCATTAAATCAATGCTAGTGACTTATTATTAAAATCAGTCACTATTACAGATTCCCTGAGCTGTCACAGAATTGCTATTACTTCTCATTTCTGAAACACATTTTAATTGTACCTACATTATATTTTTCTGATACTCCTTCCTTTTCAGTATGATCAGAAATCCCGGAATATAAATCATCATTTACTTTAGAATGAATTTAGGTGCCATCTTCAATTAGCAAATCTAGCAAACTATTGACACCAGTTTAGGGGTTAAAGGCAACATATCATTATGAATCAAAAGGGCACTGTCATTGAATTTAACCCAATCAACTGAATAGGCCAGGACTATGATGACAGGTGAACTGACAAGTGTTCCAAAAGAGCTACACACAGAAGTTCCCAAATCCTCCTGTAATTAAAATCAATCCTTTATCAGCTTTCCCATAATCTAGTGCTTAAAGCAAAACAGAAGACAAATTCAAATTCAAGAGCAAGTAAAATGAACTCCATCTTTTGACATTAAATTACATTAAAAACTATGTGGAAGTATGTGACTATAGGGAGGAGTAAAGAACAAACGTGCAATGTACTATGTTGTCAGAGAAAAACAGCTAACTTCCCTATTCACTATTGTTGCTATAGAGATGAAATACCAGAAAATGTGACTGTTCCTTTGTCTTTCACTCCACTTGCATTCCTACTTACACCAGCAATCTTTGTAATTTATGTAATTATGATATTACCACAAGACTGAGATTTTCCATGCCACTTTTCCTCTAATAAAGGAAAAGGGAGGGTATTTTAGTAATCTTAAAATCTGAGAGCAATCCAATTCTAAAACCACAAGGGTACATTTCCTAAGGTTATTCCTGGGGAAAAAAATCATCATTGTGATCAAGGTCCAGGCAGGTGTGGAAAACACACTCACATTTGGGTAACTGAGGACAGTTTAATAAGGAAACAATTTAGAATAATGTGGCAAAGCAGTAGGAGCAGGTACCATGGGGAACATAGTCACCTACTATTATAATTTACTGATGCTTTCTTGACCCCTCAGGCCCAGTTGCTAGGTAAACACTATTTCCATTTTATAGAGGAATACTGCTGTGAGTGTTCAATTTTACCTTACTTGAATGATATGTGAATGGATAAAGCAGCAATTTACAAAAATAATAGAGTGGTTTATTCCTTCACATTAAACAAAATATAACCTTTCTTCCTCATCAAACAAAAATCTAGTATAACAGAAGTGATCTGTAAGTTAATAAGCAGTCTCACATAAAAATCTACTAGGTAGTAAATAAAGAAAATACTAAAATTTAAAAAAAAGAAAATACTAAAAATTGTCTTTAATTTACCTTTAACATATCTTTATATTAATATATAATCTTTATATCCCATGTCCTAAATATCTATTCCAGCACACACACACACACACACAAACACACACACACACACACAGACTCACACACATAATAACACCGAGGAATGGAAATTGCTTCTTCCTCTGGTTAGAATACAACTAGTAATAATTGATTAATTCTTGATTAATACATATGATGTGCTGAAACATTTCTAAGCATCTTATTTGTTCAAACTAATTTATGATTAGGCCTGGCCTGGTTTGAAGTCTATTTCATCAGCCACAGTACCAGCATCAAAAAAGAAAAAAAAAAAATGTACAGAACAAATCGTGACAAAATAAAAACTTTACCACTAAGATGATTTTTTAAAAGTCTAATTGTCTTTGAAAATGTCTTATTCCCTAGAAGATATTCTTTGAAATGTGAGACTAAAGGACAAATCATCAATAGTTGTAACATCACAAATATTTGCACTGCTTTTTTATCATATTCAAGTGAAATTCCATGAAAATTAAAAATAGGTTGCCTTATAGAATCATGAAAAAGAAGAAGTGAAAGAGGAAGAGGTACATTATTCAAACTAACAGCTCCATTTGTGAGGACATATAAAGATTACCTGTCTGTCCTTTAGGAACACTTGCTATATATGAGTAAAATTGAATACCATAATTGATTCTATAATTTGATGCTTCTCATATAGAGTTTGCTCTTTACCTAGGAGTACAAGTTATTCTTCAGGGTAAGACCTTTAGGAATAACTTGAATGAAAATACCATTGAATTGAACTCATTTTTAAAGTACTGCTTTCAATGAAGTTTAAATGTTGAATGGTTTACACTAAAACTTGAAGAAATAATGATGCAAAACACAGGAGAACATAAGAAAGTCCATTTTCTTCTCCTATAAATCTGTAAGAAATTGAGTTAATTTTATTTACCAGGATTGATAAAACTTTGTTGCCATAACTCACATGCAGACAGTTATATATTTGAGTTATATATAAACTATTAAAATAATTCATTATTTGAATTTACTGTCTAGAAAGGATTTGGTAAGTAGGTATTATGAGTGTGTCTAGAATTTATTCAATCTCATATGAAAAACTTGGAATATGCTTTTGGATTATGTCTCTCAACAAGGGCTAATGTTTCAAAATTCTACCAGCAGTATAACGCAGCATGGAATATCTTGTTTTCCAAAATAAGTCCTAGGTAAGGTTAATGAGGACATTCAAAGAGAAGGAAAATCTGGGGTGACATAAAAGGACTTGAATTAAAGGGTGAAAATAATATGAGTTTACAGTGGCATCCATTTCTGCACCTCAGTTGGTGAGACCACTTCATGCAGGAAACATGACACTTACAATAACAGAACTACTTAACACAGGCATTTCAAAACTTGTGACATGGTCCATCTCTGAATTCAAACTGTCAATATTCTATCATTTGAATTCTACTTGACAAAGCATTAAGGGTATAAGCCATTTATCTTTACTGCAATAAAGACTTTTGGATTCTGAGTTTCTGGCATTTGTAGATTATGAAATTTTTCTATTGTATCGGAAATTTAGCGTAAGTACTAGCATACTCAAGGGTCAATGATAGGCATTTCTACAATGTTCATCCTTTTAAAGAGAGTCATATATAGAATTGGGGCATTGTAAATACTCCCCAAAGATTTTTTGTTGGTTACGTTGTTGATGTAGGAGAGATTGAAAGCATTTCAGTGTTAATAGTAAAGAGTAATTCAGCGTAAGATTTTGAAGATGTAAACAGTACAACTTCCTGAGATGTTGAAAGACAATAGAATGCAGAACTTTTGAAGGACTAATTTTATTTATTGAAGAAAAATAGGGCAGGTACAAATTTTCTGAAAATAGGGAAATAATTTGAAAATTTGCTGAAATGTTGTATAAAAAGAGATCAAAAGGGAGAGAAAGCAAATTGTCGCACTTGTGTAGTGTGGTGTAGTCAGCAAAACAGCAGAAAAATGGAGGAGGAAGGTTATTGTATTTCAGAAAGAATTTTTAGAATGATGGTACAGGGAAACTGAAGATATCATTGTTAGTGAACTCTAAGAGGTGTTTCTTAATATAATTATATGAACTAATATTTACTGAAATAAGAATAATTTTAAGACACATAGTAGTCAACAAACAATCTTTTAAAGTAGTGACATAAGCACAAGTAAAATACATTCCTAAAATTTCTTGTATATTATCTTTAATTTATTTCATATAATGAGACATAGATATACTTTTACCAAGACAAAAAATTAAAATGACCTATTTTGATTCCTTTTATTTTAGGAATATAAGTGCCAGATATGAAACTACTTTTAGATTAGGCTCCTGTTTTGAAAGATAATTCACATGCTGACTTATCCCAGTACCATATTATTATAACTCCCTGCATCTTATAATGTCACTAATTTAAGAGATAGGGTCTTTAGAGAGAGATTATGAAGATTAAGTGAGATCTTAAGAGATGTGTACACATAGAGAAAAAAGACCACATGGAGACATGGTAATTCTCAAGGCAAGGAGAGAGATTTCAGAATAAACTAAATCTGTTGACTCCTTGATGTTGGACTTCTAGCCTCTACAAACATATGAAATATTTGGTGTAAGCCACCAAGTCTACAGTATTTTCTACAGCAGTTTTACTAGAGTAGAACAGAATTTTAATTATAAACAAATTATATTGTCACCAAAATCTTTTGACTAAACAACTGACTAGATATGGTTTAAAGATTTTATAAAATAGAAGCAATATTTTTATCAAGCACTGATAGATCAATAACAAATGATGTTTAAATTATAAGCCATAAAAAAATCAAGGTAAAATTAAAAAAAAATAAAATCCCTGAAATCTACAGTCTTTCTTTTAGTTGAATTTTATGTTTTATGTACACAACACACACATCCATGATAACCACTGCTAAGGACAAGGTTTCATGGGAATAGCTCTCAAGAACAAAGTTAAAAACTTGATTTCCTTTCTTAGTATGGCCACTATTTGCTTGTTAACAATGTATATGCTCCTTAAACTATAAGAACTGTATCAGGTATATCAAATTCATTATTTTTTCTGTAAGTATGCATCATAATATTTTCCTCCTTTCTCTTACATAGATGAATATCAAATAAGATATTTGGCAAAAATATACTTTTTGAAAATTAGAAGACTGATAAGAATATTAGAAATTATATCACTGATCAAAACCAAAATGTTTATGAAGTTAACTTATTTTACCTGTTTTTATTGTTGTTATTATTATTATCATTATTTGGTAAAGAAATTGAAACATCAGTGATTTTGCCGGTTTAACTACTGAACAAGATAAGAATAATCCTATGACCTAATTATCATCTCTTTATGACATGGTAAATATTTATTAGTAACTCTTCAAGTTTAAAGTATGTTTGATAATGTAGGACTTAAGTTTCCACTTGATTAAATAGTTGTTAACAGAACATTTTCTTAAATTTCATCCAAATTCATCTGTTGATGAAAAATATGGCTAAAGAGACTATATGATAACCTTATTATTCACAGTTTTCATGTCACAACAAGCATAATACTTACAAATAGCATATTTTATTATATTTAGTCTTCTAAATAGGTTTTTGTTCAGACTTCATGATTAAGTCTTAAGAGTCTTCAACTGACAAGAACTTTTTTAGGCAATATGTCAGTAAAGAATAAGTGTGGTCATTTAAAACAAAATGATTCCATTTCTAATGTCTCTGTCCTGTATAGTTTAATTATTATACTTGAACAAAATATATCCTGATTTTGATAGGGTGTGCTACCCACCCCCCCCACCCCCGCCCCCATTGTCTCCTATTTAAGATTGCATATTTTGAGGACAGGTATGCTAAAATTGAGAATGATCTTAGATGGAATTTCCCTTCAGGGAGATGCAGGAGGGAGGAAGTGGAATGGTCCAGATGTGGTTCCTGGAAGGTGGGAAATCAGGGTATATAAAAGGTGTGCAGACAAAGAGAAGGATGGGATCCAATATGGATGTCAGATAGAGAGATTCATGGAGGAGAGTGATTTGGTTTCGGACATTTTGTAAGATGGAGATGTGAACCATGTGAGCTTGGCCATGTGGCCACTGGGGACCTGCAGCCCTTGGCTGACCTGGGATAGCCGCATGTGTGCTAAAGGCAGTTAAGGAGTTTGCAGATTTGAACTCCGTGTTGGAGTTTGTTTTGCCGAGTTTGACTGGTGTCTGGAAGAGGCTGTGCAAAAGACAGGCTTGAAAAGAAAGTGAACTTGACTGGGTCCGGTACCATGAAGTTCCTCCTACCTGAAGACGACAAGGAGAAGGCAGTGTGGAAGAGAAGGGGGAGCACACCAAAGGAGCACCTCAAAGAAAGATGTCTTCAAACACGAGGAGAGGAACTCTGACTAGTTGACATTGGTGAGATGATAAGGACTGAGAGACTGAGGATTTTTGGGCAATCTGGGAAAGGACTTTGGAAAATGCTGAGAGGTTTTGGACAATGTTAAAGTAATCTGAGTCTTGCATGCTTCTTTTGTAGTAATTAGTAAATCACTTTGGTAGAAATAAATTAGTCTCCACTGATAGTCTTGCACTGGTTTGGTATTTTGGTTGAGAAGGCTGGGGATGGTAGAAAGAACCCACAAGAGTTTAAATTGTGTTTTAAAGTTTTTTCTTTTTAGGTCTGAAAGAGGGAAAGAAAGCAGAGAGAAACTGGTAGCTGATGTTTGCATATCAATAGTAGGCAGGTATAGTGTAAATGCTAATTAACCATTTGTAGCCTGCTTCCTAGGGAAAGAAGCAGGCATGGGTGTGTCTAGTACAGCAATATGTCCAGTTATGGCAATTGTTAATGCAAACTGTTTGGAGCCTGCTTCAGAGAGAGAGAGTAGCAGGCCTGTAGGTGTTTCAAGTTAAGTTAAAAAGTCTTCTATATACCCTGTTTCAATATGATAAGAAAAGAGAAAGGCCACTAGTGGTCAAGACACAAGATAAACATTTAAAATTATAATATTTTAACAACTGGCAAGTAATGATTACAACTTACTTTAGAGAGTTTTGTATATGTAGTTTGAAAAAGGAATGTACTAAAACTACTCAAAAGTTGCATTACCTTGCATTCTATTGTTCTAAGGAACAACAGAAATTTAAGATTTAGAATATCTACACTAACATATATCTGCATACTACAGAACTTAATCATTTAAATTAGATCTCCTAAATGAAGTAAAATAATAATGATGATAATAAAACCTCCACAAAAACAAGAGCTCTCTCAATCAAATAGAAGCAGTAGTGCCATTTTCTTGACTCTGCTGATCATTGTAACCTTTTAACATAATCTCCTCTGTTGAGTCTTATGGGGATATAGCCACAGTCTACAAAGCAGTGGTATTGATTTCTATGTAATTATTATACATGTTATGTTGCTATTACTGATGTATATAGTCATATGCTTTACTTATCTCAAAAAGGGAGAAATTATTATTATTTTTTTGCTTCAAAGATGTGCGCATAAATGATAAAAAGAGATTTTTCAACTGTAGGAGAGAATTAAAAAATCTCTCACAATGAGCTATGCAATGTCTACAGAACAAACCTGCCTGTTGAACACTTTCAAGTGCTGTGTCAAGAGGTTCAATACAGATGAGATTAGAAATGCAATATTTGTGCTACAGGGATATTGCTCACACTTAACAATTCAAAAGTATCAGAAAAGAGAAATGTTTGACTTCTTAAGACCTTAAGTTAAAGGCACACAATCAAAATTAATGAATTATTTAAATGCAGAGAAATATATTTGTTTCAACTTTTCTTCTCTAATTGATGATATATGAAAAAAATGGGAGGCAGTGGTTCGGTGAAGGGTACAAGAAGAAGTTGGATAAGGAGAATATATTGACATGGGAGAACTTACCTGTCAATAAAGAATTGACCAAACTGGCAAAGAACCCAATATATTTCATGAATATGATTAGGAAGAAACATTGGAAAGACCCCTATCAAATGAAATAGCTAGGAAATAAGTGCCATTAAAGAGAATACTCATAATTGAGGAACATGAAGAGTTAATATAATTGGGAATGCCAGAGTAAACATGCTAAGGCAGAAAACTCACCAGAAAGAGTATAATTTATAGGAGATACAAGGTGAAATACCAAAGTTGTATGGAAATAACCGGAAAGGGGTATGAGCATGGCTATGAAGTTCAGTGCAACCACTCTTCTGTGGTTCAGATCTAAATAAGGAGATGCTTTTATAGTACTGAGATCACTTAGAATAGTAGGAATGATAGAACACTAGAAAAGGAAAAGAAAGAAGATAGCACTAAAACATCACATCTAGGTAGACACCTTTACGTGAGAGGGAAGATCAGAATGGCAGTCAAGGAAACCTGATTTAGAAAGAGTTATGGAGATAGAGAAGAACTCATCATCTTTAGGAGAAAGATATGTGGGTAGCTAGCATTTTCATTTTCTCAACCTATAATTTTTGTTTAAGCAAGGATTATTATCAGAAGAGTGAGATAGTCACCCAAATTTGAGAAAATTAGGTTTCAAATTTGAGAAAATTTGGGAACTTACAAACCATCGACAACAGGAGATGTTGAGTCCTCATGAGAATTCCATCAATCTTTTCCTCTAAGGGATTGATGGATGATTATTTAGTCATTTACTCAGGTAACCATCCGTTGGTAAGAGATGGATACCAAAATATTTTGACAACACTTGTATATGAAGTCTCTATGGACATTAACACAGAGATATATGGGGTGTTATTATTGACACTGTTGGAAAAAGAAACATACAAAGACAAGTAATGTGAAGAAAGATAAATGTACTGGCAGTGATTTGCCTTAAAATTATCTTATAAGGTTTTCAAACTAAATTGTTAATCATTTCTTTTTTCCTATTGTATAATTGAAATGGATATATATTATAATCATCACAATGTACTGGTTCATTTGCCTTGAATTAGAGTTATAATAATGAGAAAAGTAAATAAGATTTAAAAACAGCTTCCTAACCAAGGATAAAATACACTATTGTCTACTTGACAGAATGAGAGAAAGCACTACTTTTCAGTATTTAGGGGGTGATATTGCTTATATGTTTACACAATTTGCAGTTTTGGTATATAAAATAAATAGGTCTTGGAAAATGTAAATACAAAATCCAGCAATTAAAGTCAATGACTCGGATTTAATACCTTTGGTATAAAGAGGTGATGTAGATAATATATGGTTATTGATGGACAAAAGCATATTCTATATTCTATCAAAACAGAACAGCACTATTTCACAGTAATTTGCAGGGACAGTCATATATATTTTCAGTTTTGTCCCACTCTGTTATTTCTACCTTCTTCACATTGAAATTTATAAAGATTTGAGTCAACTAATCATCTCATAGAACATCACACTTTTCCACTCTGTCAATAACATCACACCAATATGATTTAACGACTAACATATTTAGATGTCAGTCAAAATTCCTGACTTTCAGGATAATGAACCCTGCAGATTCTTCGGTATTTAAGATATTTGGGATGGGACTGATGGTTGGCTTTTATGGCAAACTGTTATGGGGCTGATATTCGGATGATGTTTGTAATAGAAAATTATCAACCTAAAAATGCATATACCCATACACCCCCACAGTTCCTGGCTAAAGCACCCTGATAGAGATGGAGTACTTATGAGGCATATAATAATCATCTACAACTTCCCATCATTACCTGTTTATGTTCATTCTGCCCAATCCTTTTCATCAGGCAATTCATTACAAGATAAAAGTGGTACATCTGGGAGTAAACTCAGACAGAACCAGGTGGCCAGAGCAATCTGTCTGAGCAGTTAGCCCAGATCCCATTATATCCAATACTTTTGCACCAATATGTCATTCTCAGATCACACCTATGGTTACATAGTAGGTTTCTTCTGTTTAGCTGATGTGGGAAGAAACCCAAACAATGCACAGATGGGTCAGTGCAGTATGTGGGTGCAAATATAATCAATTATTCTATAGGTGATTCAGAGAGTGACTTGAAGGGGTGAAAACTTCCTTTTTTGCTTGCAGTTTTTCTTAACTGCTGGCGGAATATACATTAATGCCCAGCATATTCTCTATATGTGTGCAGTTGCATGTGTCTCCCTGTAGTTCCCAGTCAGTTCCACAGGACTTTGACCTACTATGTAACTCCAAATTTCAGCAAGTTCTATGACAGTTTTAGCTTTTTATCTCAAAAGCTAAGAAGATGGGTATTGTCATTCTTTGACATGAGCAGTTGTCAGCATTTAACACTTTTTTTTTTCTGTTGTTAGTATTTGGAGGCAAGAAAGATCGTGGCATGTCTTTTTTTTATGTTCAGAGCTGAAAATCATACATATAAGGAACATCTGAAGGAAGAAAATGCTCCTGAGGTTTTCTTTACATTGTCAAAACATCCTTGATATCTCTGTAGTATATAGTCAGAAAAGCTATCAGATATTTCTTTTTACACTTTGTGTAGCATATAGCTCAACAACAGTGATGGAATGCATTTCCAAATGGTGATTAAACTCCATTCCTTTCTAGGAGGATAAAGACATTCTTTAGAGTATTAGATAATACGTCATGTTTTCATATTCCTTAAGATGTCACAACAGATTTCAAGCTAAAGAAATGAAGACTGGTGAGAACTGAAAAGAGAGAGACTCCTTAAGTTTGTCCTTGAATTAAAGACAAGTGAACATAAATAAATTTGTTTAAACTTATTTTGTAAAAGCTTTTTTTTTTCCACTTTAAAATGCATGCGATTCCTTTGGACAGTGTGTAACAAAAGCTAATTATAATAAAGTGACAATATCAAGCATTAATATTTAAAAATGGTAGTTGGTTACTTCACATTTTAATAACATATATGATTGAACTTATAAGTTATTGTTTTCTTGAAAATAGTAATCTGTGACTATTGTTACTAGATCATTTCAACATAAATTATGGATCCTAGTATATTAAATAATGGTTACATTATCTGAATCTTTCCATGAGAAGTGGCATAACTAAATATATAAATACATGTATACATGTGTGCATATATGCACACATGTATGCATGTATATGTTTTATATATATTAAACAAGCTTCAACTATGTATTTTCAAAAATAGAACTCTTTACAGTATGAAGTTAGGAACATTTTTTAACCTATTCATCTATCAATAGACACTTAGATCCATCCATATTTTGGCTGCTGTAAATGATGTTGCAAGAACATAGGGTGTATATAATTTGTTGTACTGGAAAACTTATGTGTGGTAATATTGGTTTACAACATTGTAAACAATTTAGAGGTAATCTAAGATCATATCTTTAAGTTCAGGTGTTGTTCCATTACCACATTCACCACCAAGTTACCCATATTTCCCCACAATAGTCCATGGTAACCCCTATTTACTTAATACTCCACTCTACCCAACCCTGTCTACTACTATTCTGCAGTCAAATCGCTGAAGAACCTGTTTAAATTTGCTAAAATAATAAGGAAACTTGATTTGCTATTTTCATATTGTTTTCATATCAAATCTGACCTCCTTCCTGATCCTGAAGACAATAGGGTTAAATATCTTTCCAAAATGAACCATCCTGTAATTGAGAGGGAAGCATCTATGGGGATATATACTTATCAATTTAAAAGCCCAATTTGTAACCTGTTTGAAACTGAAATAGGTCATTCAGTCAAAGCTTCACTTTCCAATATTCAATGGCCCAGTGAGTCAAAGGGTCATCTTCCTAAAAATCAACATAACAATATATAGTTTTCTTGGTCAATTCTGAAACTAATACTTATCTCTTCAGAAGGATGGCAAATTATTATGATTACAAAGGCATGGGTCAATGTGTTAGGAAGAAATTTTAGTCTCTAAAATAATCTCAGGCCAAATGCCGAAGAATGGGCTTTCAAGTCATCCAGTCTTGCTTCTACTGGCTATTATGCTTCTCAGGGCTTGTGTCATTTGAGCTGAATTTGTTTCCTCAACCACAGTTTCAGTTTGTTTTTTTTTTTATTATATCATTAACATGCACTTGATCTCAGTGATATTAATGCGAGTAACATTCTTATAATCATCTTTCTTTTTAAAGATAAGCTTTAGCAAAATAGGAACTGTGATGATGAAACTTTTAGACTCTGGGCTATGGCAATGGATAGTATATTTAAGGTACCTGATATGCTTTAAGGAATCTCATTTGGAACTCAAATTTCTCACATGTCTTTGTTTCTTTTGACCAGCAGCACAGCTGCATGATATAGTGGTAAGTAAGTTTTTAGAGTTCTGTTTTTGTTTTTTTCCATTCAAATTTAAAGTACTAATTAAAGCACACACACACCAAAAATTATATTGTAATAAATGGAGAGTATTTCCACTTGAACTAGCAAAGAAGTCCCATATGTGGTTTTAATATGGAAGAGTAGAAAGTATCTAATAGAATATTACTACTTCTGTCAACAAATCTGTTCTCCCAAATACCAATATCCTTCATGGTGTAATTGTAAGAGCTGATCTCAATTTGTTTCATCATGAGAAAGCTACTTTCTCTCAATAGGACCAGGTAGAATAATCAGAAAGTGGAAAAATGTACCTAAGATATTTTTTTCCCCTACAAGAAGAAACATATCAAATGTTTTATATTGTCCTTAATGGCACAGTTTTGGAATTCTTCATTCATTATTTGTTATTTTATCAGAAATTAGGAGAAATGTAATTAATAAAATATCTTCTATCTAACTTTTGCTATTTACAATCAATAAGTACTTTTTGGATATTACAATAATTTTGAAAGCAATTATTTGAAAGTACTCATGGAAAGCAAAATACTCCTTCCACATTCCAAAATTTTCAACACAAATAAGAACAATTTACCCCTCACCAGCACCTTAATATGATTTCCAAAATGCAAATCTAGCTCTGATTTAGAAAACCAGCTGTGAAAGTACATTGTGTTGACAAATACTGTGACTTTAGCAATGTAATTTAGTGCTGTTCAGTTTTAGTGACCTTTTAAGACTAAAATAAAAACATTATTCTCTGTGGTCAGAATTGCTCTACTGCTTCACCTTTTACATGTTACAATATAAATAGTTCAAAACAAAGTAAACCAAAGGATGCAAGGTGAAAGAAAATTATTTAGTAATTATTTGACATATTGCCATGATCCAAGTTGTAGTAATTTGCCAAGCTGAAGAAATATTCAGCACACTCATTTTTCTAATCACCTACATTTTGATTATTTTATGAAAGGTCAGCTAACTTGTATTTTCAGAGTATAATTTCTGGTGCTTTGTATCAATCTGGTTTGTCTTTGGAAAGACACCATAGAATATAGAAGCTAAGAGCTGGGATCCTGAGGTTCAACTTCTGACTGTATCACTTGCTAGGTTAAATAATCATAGGTAAGAAGTTAAAAAATATTTTTGTATGTTTTATTTTGATAAAATACACCGTATGATTATTGAGAAATTGATTAAGGTCATGTCAATTCTTAAAAATAACCTACCAGACACTGCGTACTATATATATATATATATATTATATATATATATTATTGAATTATTTTTTTCTTACCATTAACCAAGAAATTGAATCCTAAATACATAGTTTATGAACTCTCTAAGCAACATGATGTATTACAATTTATTTCAGCTCAGTTGAAATAAAGAAGTTTTATATTACAAAGTCATATAGTATGACTTTGTATATTAGTATATTTGAATGTTTATGCTTAAAGCCTCACCATATGAAGAAGAGGATTAGGGAAAATTAAAAAACAAAACTAAATTAAAAAAGCACTAGTGATAACATAATTTCTTATTACAGTAAACTCTATCAGTGAATTCATTTCATGTCTCTTCCTGTCATATACACCTAAAGTTTTCTCTTGTGATTCATGCTGTTAGTTCAGTGCCAGATAAAAAGTCACAGTTTTGGTTTATCACTTGAAAAAATATTGAGATGTAAAAACAACAGTGTCTCATGAGATGACTGCTTTTACATCATGCCAAGAAGATAAAGGCTTGAATACTTATGAGTTAGTATAAGATTTTGGGGTTATATTTTTTAGCATATGTGTGGTGACAGAGCCTATTAAAGAGGTTGTAAACTCACATGTGTCTGCATAGTTTCCTAAGCTAAAAGAATTCACTGCTGATTAAAAGCAAATATGAACAGAATACGACTTAGTTTCAAAATGCCTATTGAGTTAAGCTTCCCTTTTTTGACTACTGGGAAATAATAAGGAATAATCCTTTTCATTTACAGTAAATCAGTGGTCATGAATTAAGTGTAACTATCTGTTAAAAAGAAGGTTGACATTCATTTTATCTAAGTTAGTGTTTGAATATTTATAAGTACATAATCTGGTACTTATTGAATTTTCCCTCCTATTTGAAGACTCAATTTTTAAGATCTTATAAGCAGTTGCTGCGTAAATTAAAATTTAATATATACTATATTAAAAGATTTTAGGAGATGTCTACTTCCTGAAAGATAAAATAGATGAAATTTGCCTTTTCTTTCACTAGCTGCTATTATAATTCCAGACATTATCTGTAAAACAAATATCACAAGACACTGGAAGCTAAAGCAAAAGAAACAAGTTGCTGAGCTTGAGAACTTGGGGCCTGCAGGAAAACTGCTGAGTTCCCTGAGTTTTCTTATTACTTCACACGTCCCAGACCAAGTGGATACTAGAGAGGATAGCAACTTGGAATGCTATTGGGCATCGAAAAAGAAAACATACAACTAAATTTTCCTCTCTTTAACCAAAGAACCAGGAACGGAGATCCCTAGCAACTAGAGAATTTTCTAGACGCCATCACTCCTTTCCAGATAATACCACAAGTAAAACTGTGGTGTCCACTCCCATTCTTGTTAGCAAAGAATGATTGGAAAGTGTAGAGAAGATTTCCAGTTCACCAGTTTGTAAGAAGGCACCCCTGTGATGCCAAAGATCAAAATTGAAGCTGGAATTTCTAAAGATCCGGGCGTGGTAATAACAACCACTCCCATTTGTGCAGATCAAGTGGGTTCACTGAATTTTTATTTCCATCAGTAAAAATAAAATCTACTGCCTGGAGCAGTGTGTGCTAGCATAGGCTTGTGGAGATGAAGCATTCTGCACTGTCCAGTGGGGTGACGGTCACCTTCTTTATTATGTCAGTGGAGGCCACATGGAAGCAGCTGACTCAAATAATATCAGTGAAACTTGAATAGGACAAACTTAAATTCTCAGCACCATCCAGCAGTGACAA
The DNA here is from genome assembly GCA_004024945.1 of Uropsilus gracilis. Classification (NCBI taxonomy): domain Eukaryota; kingdom Metazoa; phylum Chordata; class Mammalia; order Eulipotyphla; family Talpidae; genus Uropsilus; species Uropsilus gracilis. The sequence goes on from PVHY01003000.1 coordinate 88,384, forward strand.
AAAGTCCTTCATTCCTAGATCAATGGAGGCCAAATGGAGAATCGAGATTTCCAGTCTCACCGAATACTAATGCGCTAGCCATCTTCTCCAGTTAGTGTGGAAACGAATAAAGCCTTCTAATATAAATCACGAAAAGCCTGGTACAATCTAAATCACTCAGGATAGCATGAAAAAAATCTAGAAGATGGCAACTGGAATAAAAAATAATAATGAACCGTGTCCAACACTAAAATGAAAAATACCAGAATTATTGTCTGACAGTGACTTAAAGAGTCATCATAAAATGTTCAGTGACACTTACAAAGCATGCCTGAAAAAATGCATATAAAAAAGTCTGTTAAGACATTATATATATATATATATTCCATACGTACCTCAAAATTCTATGTTTATTTCTCTATGTATATAGAGACTCACAGAGAGAAATAGCTATAGAGAAAGAGAAAGAGAGAGGCACCTATGGAATTTTGAACTGACAGTTGGAAAAACTGGAAGGAAAACATCTGCAGTGAAAGGGCTCATCAAGAATAAAGAGGGCAGAGAAAACATTCAGTAAATGTGAAGAGATAAAAAAAAATCTATCACTTAATCCCAACAACAAAGAAGAATAGAAAGAAAAATGACCAGAAATTCAGAGACTATGATACTATTAAAAAATAAGTGAGATTTATATTGACAGAGTTCAGAGAGGAGAAAGGTGAGGCTGAAAACCACTTAAAATATGATGCCCAAAATCTTCATAAATCTGAGAAAGAAGCTGAGCCTACAGATTTAAGAAGCTGAATGAACTTCAAATACAATAAACCTAAATATCAAAATAAATTTTCTTCAAATTTTGGGAAAGTAAATACAAAGAATATGTTTTGAAAACACTAAGCAAGGAAAGATACCTATACGTAGGAGAGTAAAAAGGATGTTGAATAGCAGTGAAATTCTAATTTGAAGTCAGGCACGAAGAAATTGACACATATGTTAAATGCTGAAAGAAAGAACAATTTAATGAAAGAAAAAAAAGTAAAATTATTTAAAAAGTAGTTTAACAGTTTCTTTTTAAAAAATAAAGCAAAAATATATCATCAAACCCTGCCATTGCTCTCCTAGACAGTCATCTTAGGGAAATAAAAATTTACTTCCACACAAAAACTTTGTTTAACTAATGTGGAAACGTAGTCAACTACCAAAATACCTTCATAGATGAATGTTTCAGCAAACATGATATACCCATAGCATGATATCCATTGATACTTACATGGAGCTTAAGGGAATATGGTTCAATGGAAAAAACAATCTCAAACTATCACAGATTACATTACTTCAGTTATATAACATTTAAAAAATAAAAAAGTATATAGAAATGGAAAATATTTTGTTTGTGCAAATCTTAGAGGGGAAAAATTGGGAGAAGTATAATTTAAAGAGCATAGGTCAGAGACATGACCATGATGGCAGTGATGACAACACAAATCTACATGTGACAAAAATGACACAAATTCACTTATACATATACAAACACACATATTCCACAAACTTTTGGGAACTAATTATAATAGTTGTAATATAGAAGTGGGTTACTCGGTTGACTTTCACTTTTTATGTTATAATTTCATTTGAAGATTGCAAATAAAATATTTAAGTATTTTTAATGTATACTGAGTTTACTCACACAGTAAATAAAAACAAATTACTCTGGTGAATTGATGGCAGAATTATTTCACAGCTGAGAGATTATTTTTGCAAATTTGTAAAAGTTTGAGGAGCAGTTTAATCAAAAATGCTCTTGGTTAAGTATCTTGTTTAAGCACTTGAGTCCACATTATTTTATTATAGTAAACAAATATAATCAGTACTACTAATAAAGTGAATAACAAAATTGATTCCATATGGTTTTTTCTTAAATTTTTAAAGAAACGACATGTAATAAATCTAAAAGCACACTTTAAATTAACTCATTAATCAATTATTTTATGCATCTGAAACAAGAAGATGATAAAATATGCATTACTTTCCTTTCAAATATCTAAGAGAATAGGAATAAGAAAGACATCTAGAAAACCTTTTGTATCACTCATGTCTTGGCTTCTATAAAATTATTCATTACTTTTTTTTCATTCATCTTTTTCTTAGACTCCTTTTCTGATTGACAGTGATATTTTTGTTTCATAGCACTCTGTCCCCGTTTCTTTTTCCTCTTTTGCACAGTTCCTTTGGGGATTGTACCATACTTCTGTGGCTTTGATTATGAATCACTTGTATGTGACTCCCATATACCTCTTGTGGCATCTAACATTTTTATGGAAAAATTGAGTTTTTGCTTGGATTACCTGGAAACATTTTGAGCATGGCACAATTAAACCAAACACATCATTCTCCCTGTTCTCCAATAGCCCAAATATGCTTCTTCTGTTGTATTTTCCAATCTATGAATGATGTCACACTGTATGTGTCCACACCAGCAAATCTGCAACCATATTGCTCCCTGTTTTTCTCATTCCTGATGTCCACTCTTATAACATAAAATCTTTGAACTGAGTCTTTCTTGAACCTATTGATTTATCTTCACCTACCTGACTGTATGCTGGTTGAGATAGCAATCATATCTTACTAAGATTTTTGAGAAAATCTTCTAAAATCAATACTTAAATTTATTATTCACATCACATTCAGAATTTTAAAAATAAAATATTGTAAGAAAGGTGTTATCCTGTCACATATTGCTTCAATGACTCCCCATTCCTGATAATTGTACCTATATAATCCTGTGAGATCTGACTGTCTTCTATCTTATTATTTCTCCCATTTCCTTATTTTATCTTCAATGATAAACTTGTACTGTGTTTTTTAAAACTTCTCAAATCAGTAGGTCTCTTCTGTGTTGTCTGCTGTTTCTCTTTGCAGTGTTTTCAATAATTCTGTGTTTTCTCTTCGCCATCTCTGGTGATTTTTTCACCCCTCAATCTCTGGTTTACACCCTGATTCTTAAGTTAAGGTGCATGTTTTGATGGTTTCATTTTAAAGTTATAGATGAATGCTGACAAATAGAAATTTCATAAAACAATATTCTCAAATGAGTCATACTCTATGCAGCTTCTGTGTAAGTAATATTGGCTTTGCAAACCTTCTTTACCGTCAAATCTTCACTTACATAACTCCTAAGCAGTGTCCAGTTCTCAATTAAAATATGGTTCAAAAAGATTTCCTCAAGGAAAAAACTTGTCTTGTTTTTCTATGATTCGTTATATGTTCCCTATAGTTGTATACAACATTTATTTCCATAATATTTTATACTTATATCATTATTTTAAGGATATTGACACTTCACTTAAAAACATTTAAGAATATTGGCCCATTATGATAAAAATGATGATGGTGGTAATATGATGACAATAGGAACAGCTGAAAATTAAGGGGTTCTCTATGAGCATAAGATATTCTTCAAAGTCATGTTATTTCATTTCATATATGGTACTTTAGTACAAGTATATGTACAAATAATTTAATGTTCCAAATTTTATATGAATCAAACTTTATATTTGATTCTACTCATACTTCCTTCTCACAGCAATCTTAAATGCATATTTCTATTTAAGAATTATGTATTTATGTTTATATTGCTACTTCTTGATTTTTCATTACTTTGCTCTAGCTATGACATTAACAATGAATATGAAAATGCATGATTTTTTCTCCACCCATCCAGCCTGAAATGCACCTCTCTTTATCCCCTCCGTCTATCAATACAAATTTTTTCACATTCCCAAATTCCTGACATAATTATATTGTTATTTTGTTTACTTTAATGATATAGTTACATATGATGACCATGTGAATGTATTTATAGATATCCTATATATTTTCAATAAAAAAAAACATGTACTTCTCTTACTTTTCTTTAAAATCATCTGTATTGTTACTAAAATGTTTGTTGCAAATTGTTCAATTTCTTCAAGTTGCTTAAGTGTATTCATTCAATCAGTGTAAAAATATTTTGTGTTGTATGAGCTCTTTTTGTTTGGAGACTCCTTTTTTTCAGTTTGGGAAAATTATTTGAATTGTTTCTTTGGTAATTCATTGTTCTAAGATTTGCTGTTTTTATTTTGAAGCTATTTGACCATCATATATAACCTGTACTACTCTTACAAGTTTATTGTCTTTGACTTCCGCATAATACTCATTTTTAATTGCTCTGTCTCATACACTATTTCCTCAGTTTCCAAAACTTATCTAAATTTGTTTATGGTTTTCTGATATTATATATATTATATTACTTTTACTATGGTCTTTTTTTTTTCTTTTTTGATACCAAAGCCAGTTTTGTTCTTTGAATAATTTACTTTTATAATACTCAGTTTTATACTGTATAGATGATTTTTCCCTTTTTGATGGTACTGAAATTTTCTCCATTCTGCAAAATATTCTACTTTCTTCCTGCCTATGACAGCTCTCTCTTTCTATGTCTTTCATGATAGAAGCATTCATAGAAGTCTGGAGAGCCATTTCTTACTGATCAGGTTTTAGAGTGCTTCACTCTAATCTCATTGAAAACTGAGTTGGTTGTCCACATTCTTCATTGAGGATTAACTCGCTGGAATTATTAATCCAGGTAAATCCAATATCAGATGCACTAGAGAAGGAACAATACTCCTGACAGAAAACTACAGTTCTGTCTTGGGAAATCTGGGAATCTCATAAGGGATAAAATAGAAAAAAAGCTAAATATTTTAGTTTTTAGATATAGGCATGTTCACCATTTCCTGCTTTTTTTCATATATCCCACCTATTCTCACTGGCCACAGTACTCCCCAGTCTAGAAACTATTTAATTTATTCCCTGCAGAATCCCTTTCTTTAGAGGAGGTTGAAGCTTTGCTTAAAAGTAAATTCTTTTATTTGCCCTATTTTTAAATTATTATTCATACACAATAGGTAGGTTATCTCAAAATAAGCTTTTTTCCTTGTCTTTCAATTTTATAAAGCCAGTTTTCAAGATTTTGAATCAGGAATGATTCACCCTTTGACTTTTTGATTGTCAAAACTTTTACATGATCATTTCTACTATTACATGTGACCACATTCATATCATTTTATTTTTAATTCCAATCTGAATTTCCAATTTGTTATATGTTCACAGTTTATGGAATAAAATATGCACTGCAACATGTAACTTTATGTCAATAAATCAACATGGTCAATACCATTTTCACCTCCTACACAAATGGAAGGAAAGGGAGTATATAGAAGCCATTAATTTTTTCAAGTTTCCAAAGGCAAGCTTGACAAATTCAAGGCACTATAGAAAATAAAATTACATTTGTGGCTCATAGTCTTTAATGAAGAATTAAAAGATATCTCCCCTTATGATAGGAAGCATCCATATTTTATCAGGACACTCTTTTTCATACAGAAGACTCAACTGATCTCAGGAACTACTAATGATAGATGAAATAAATCAGTAAAGATGAAATCTATCTACCATTTGTGATGAGAGTTAAGCATCCAAAGAAAAAGAAATACTGGCTAAAATTTATTGAACATATTTTCCTGCTAGGTTATTTGCATATAATTTCAAATTTTCAAAGTGTTTCTGCAGTATACTTTCCCTCTTAATTTATGAGAAGGGGCATTACATCTGAAAAGGTTAAATAGCCCATAATTAGTTTGATTCATACATATATGTATATACACACATATACACACATACACACATGCTTTATGATAGAATATAGCAGTCAATTTCCAGATTCTAGAGTCAAATAATTGTCTGAATCACAGTCTGCCATTTTTTATCTGAACTGACTCCAGTTCCTTATTGTCCATATGGGTGAGTGTTCTTGAATATAAAATAAAGATTATTAAATTGAGTGTGGAAATGACAGTCATTCTAAAAACAGATTAAGCCACTACATATAATTGTTTTCATCTTACTCACTGATGTATCACAAACCTCAGGATTAGCATCTATCAACTTGTCCTATGTGCACATACACATATATATTGAAGGCATTTATGATAGGCAGGGTATTTGAAGACTATATTTTTAAATGAGTGCTATTGCCACAGAGAAATATGTCTCCCTCTGTTATACAAGAACTGAGAAATGGTAGTTTCAAAAACTGTTATATTCTTAGAATAAGCATTCATGAATCTGAAATGCCATCCCCTTAATATTGTATCAGATCCAAAGCTTCAGTCATTCTGTGAATGGTGATCAGTGAGTGAGGAGAGCATTAGCTTTATTGCGAGCCATCTATTACAGTGAGGCAGGTGGCAAAGCACCTGCCACCAGAGCTTTCCAGCCTGTCCCTCTCACACTTGTGAAGCTTATGAAAATTAACCAAAGCACAAATGTTTAGTAAAAATGTATTCATACTCTATTTAGAGACACATTCATCAACATGTTTCTGGGGAATTTTTTAAAAATAAGTATAATGAGAATGTAAAATAAAAATACTTGAACCTTGTCATATATTCATTCATGTTTAAATTCATTATATCAATCCCAGTGTCTAGGCTTTCATAAGGTATTTGCTACCAGGGAATGCATATATGCATATGTGTATATATGTATGTATATATATATATATGTATGTATACATATGTATGTATATATATGTAATTTTACTTTGACATGACATAAGGGAAGCCTTTATTTAGAAATTTGGAGTGACTACTTCTTATTACCTTTGTCATTCATGCAGAAAATTATAGATTTAGCCAATTTCATCTCTACCAGCAGATGATTCTATTGAAGAGGGGGCATTAGCAGTGAAAGATTAAATAATCATAAGGGGAAAACATTAGGGCAAAGAGAAAAGCCTTAAACTGGACAGATTTTTTTTTCTCTAATATAGATACATAAAATTATAACTTTCTTTCAGTGCAATAATGGAGACTGGAAAGGATTCATAGACATTTAAAGGCATTTTAGAGTAGTGATTTCAAACAGAAGGATGTCAGAGCTAGGGTCCTGAAGGTTGAGCAAGTACAGACCATAAGGTTTAGAGCACTCTGACCTAAGCACCCACATAATGCAATTCATCTGAGCAACAGAAGTAGAGAAAGCTGGTGAGGGACACAGAACTAGCACAGAGAAAGAAGAGCTATAGACCTATTTCAAAGTTGATCTGAATCTCCTAGATATTTTTGGACATTTCTCTAATAATAAAAGAATAGCAAATGAGGAGAAACATAGAAAATGTATGGGATACTAATTTTCTTATATCAATTATTCTGTATTTACCCCTGTCATTTAATATTTCAGGAAACTATGACTAATATTCATCCTATATAGAGTGATAAGTCTTGATTTTAATCTAGCTCTTCTTGTCTCTAAAACCCTATCTTCCCAAACATTTTATTGCTTTTTCCATCTCACAAGTATTTGGGAAGCCAGAGAAATTTCTGAGTCATACTTAAGAGGAAAAATTTGTATCTTTAATTTTACATCTCAATACCAAATTTGAGGAAAATTAATCAAAGAAATAATAGTTTCCTGAAAATGTCTTAATTTTAAATTATAAGTTTCATTTCATATATTAAAAACAAGCGATAAAAATCCAGTTTAAGTATGTATATGTGTACAGTATTATAGTATAGTATATAAGTATATGCATATAAATGTCTGTATATGCATGTATACATATCTTGCATAAAGTATGCTGTCATGACCCCAGCTGAAAGACCGCATAATCTACCATGACACCCTAGATGTTTGTGCAGGAATCGAGCTGTAACATGCTATTATAATTAAATCATGGTTTATATTAACTTCAGAAATACATACTCAATTCAAATATGAACATTGTATTTTTACCAAATATAAATAGCAGTCACTCTAGAATTCAAAATTTAAAGAACAATTCATTTTAAAGAAAAAAAATCTATATACTAGATGACATCAGTAAACAATATATTAATCAATCATAGATTTAAATGATCTATTAATTTTAGTGGTACAACATAATGTGATAATAATTATCAGATAATAACTATCATCGCATTGCTTTTTCTCTTCTGATGAGGACTTTATGATCTACATAGAGATTTAATCCATATTGGTTTTACTTATTCTACTCTTTTAAAATGTGAAACACAATGTGATATTATTATTACCTCTGTGTAATAATTTCCCAGAATTTATATATTTTATAACTGGAAGTTTGTGCTTTTATCACTGCACCTATTTTTCCCACTCTCTCTATTCCCCACTTGCATCAACTACCAACCACTTCTCCGTACATGTGAGCGTGTTTTAGACTCCAAATATGGGTGAGATCACTTTCCTTACTTGACTTATATTACTTAACATAATGCCCTCAAGATCCATAGCTAATATTAATTACTTCTTGACCTTAACATAGATATAGGGAAATTAATAAACTCTTTGTAGATTAATTGATAAGTTATTTACGTAGTTTATGATCTAGAAAATCCACTTTACTTTCAGAAAACTCAATACAACTGATCAAGTGAATATAACTTTGAGATTTTGATAAATGTATTTTAGTAACTGGTCAATTTATGCTAAGAGGTATTTTCTTGGGAGAGGGTAAGAATAAGATAATGTTTTCTGAATGAAAGAAGAAAGAACCCTTAACTATTAGGCAAAAGATTATTCAGTAGCCATGTATGAAAATGATCTCTACTAGGAATTCCTCTGACATGTGTGTATACAGCATACTAAATGTCCCATGTCAAAGTTCCCCCTCGTTATATTGGCACTATCCCTATTTTTCTTAAGTACTTCTCTAACAGTAGTTTTTTTAATTATTTTATGCTTCTATTTCTAAATGACCTATTTCCAGTAAAATATAAAAAAGTCCTCTCCTCATAACATAATGACATAAAACTAGGTGCCACTAGGTGAAATTTAAAGAGCAAAACCCATGGGTTAATACTATGTTTTATGTCCTAAAGTTCATTGTATACACAGAATCATACACATGCTTTCATTATCTAATTTCAATTGAATTTATAGGGTTTGTGGAGGGTGGAAACACTATAAACTCTATAGTATAATGGATAAATTACAGTCCAGCCACCATTTTAGTAAGGATTTTTAACATTTTTTAAAAAGGGCTTTAAACTTAAAAAATAGGTTTACCTTCTTACACAAAGAAAAATGTGCCACAATACTTGAAACTCAACTTATGCAAATTGACAATTTGACAGTAACTTTAACATAAAGATCTAATCTGTGTTGGTTTTACTCATTCTACTAAATATTCCCTGCTTCCAGACAGGAAAAAAACAATTGGTCACCCTTTTATTCTCCTCAATAATAGTGACTGACCCATTTAAGTACAGTCCATCTCCTGTGTCAACTGAATATCCCTAAATAGTTCTTTTCTCTTTCTTTAAGCTCTAATGGTCAAAAGAATATGTTCTTTTCCTTGTCAGCATCCAGAGAATCTGAATTAAATCACATAAAGTGACTAGTAAAATTTTCCCTTCTCTCTAAGATACAATAATTCACTAATAAAAACTCCCTTGTTTGTGAAAAATTGGAGATTCCTGATTCTGCTCAAAAATCTTGTAATAAGTGTTTCTATCTGGCATGATTAAGAGTTAAGTCATGCATTCATAAAAGATATGCATTTAAATGTAATGAATAGCTGGGATTAATTGTACAGTTCTCAAGCATTCTAGAAATGATCAGTTCAACAGACTGTCATTAATCAGGTTCTCTAACTCCTTGCATGTTTTATATAAAATATGTTCTTTAACTAATAATTTTTTTTACATTAACTTGAGGGTCCTCCATACAGCTTTCCATAGTGGTTAAACTAGTTTACATTCCCACCAGCAGTGTAGTAGTGTTCCTTTCTCTCCACATCCTTGCCAGCAATTCTTTTCTGTTTTTAGGATGTGGGCCATTCTTACTCGTTTAAAGTGGTATCTCATTGTGTTTTTGATTTGCATTTCCCTTATTACTAGTGACGTTGAGCAATTTTTCATGTACTTGTTGGCCATTTGTATTTCCTCTTTGGAGAAGTGTCTTTTTAGTTCTTCTCCCCATTTTTTGATTGGGCTTTTTAATTTGCTTTTGTTTAGTTGTATGAGTTCCTTGTGGATCTTCGTTATTAATCTCTTGTCACTCATGTGGAGGGCAAACATTTTTTCCCATTCGGATGGGCATCTTTTAGTTTTTTCTGTTGTCTCTTTTGCTGTACAGAAGCTTTTTAGTTTGATGTAGTCCCATCTGTTTATGTTTTCTTCATTATTTTTGCCTTCTGTAGATGTTTCTAGAAAGGGATTTCTGAACTGTAATTCATGGAGAGTTTTGCCCAAGTTTTCCTCCATGTATGCTATGGTTTCAGGTCTGATCTCTAAGTCTCTTATCCATGTTGAGTTGATTTTTGTACATGGAGTAAGGGAGTTTTCTTGGCCCATTTTTTTGCATGTCTTAGTCCAATTTTCCCAGCATCATTTATTGAAGAGGATATCCTTGTCCCAATGTAAGTTTTTCACTCCTTTGTCGAAGATTAGTTGACTATATATGTGTGTTTTTATTTCAGGGCACTCAATTCTGTCCCATTGGTCTGACTGTCTGTTTTTGTACCAATAGCATGCTGTTTTAATTATTACGGCTTTGTAGAAAATGGAACTACCATTTGACCCAGCAATTGCTCTCTTGGGAATCTACCCAAAAGAGACCTCAATGTGGGTACAAAGGGACACCTGTGCTCGGGTGTTTACTGCAGCACAATTTATAATTGCAAGATCATGGAAGCAACCTAAATGCCCCAAAACAGAGGATTGGATGAAAAAAAAATGTGGTATATATACACAATGGAATATTACTCATCAATTAAAAATGACAAATTTGATGCATTTATAACATGTATGTACTTAGAAGAAATCATATTGGCAGAAACAAGTCATAAAGAGAAAGACAGAAACCAAATAGTTTCACTAACATATGGGATATAGTGAAAAAGTAAACAAAAGACTTGAGAAAAAGTCAAAACAAGCTAAGCACCAAACTGAAGTGCACAACTTTGAGCAGGAGGGAAAAGGGGGGGGGAGAAGGTAGAGTGGGGGGGGTGGTAAAACCCTGGATTACAATGTTGTGAAATTTATATATAAATTTAAAATTAAAAAAATAAGGAACAAAAAAATAAATTTTTTACAAATGCTTCTCCTAAAATATGTACTTTCTGAATCAAATGTATGAGTATGTATCTTCAATTAAATATTTTTTCTAATTATAATTTACTTCCTAAGCTGATCAGAACTCATCATAATTATAAGCTAAGCTTTATTCTGATATGTCAATGATATTTGCATTAATAGTTGTATCAAATGCAAACATTATTATCTTTTATTTTCAATATACATACCTCTAAGATTACTGTGCAATTTTTACTCTGATACAAATATGGATTTTCTACAATTACACATTTTAATGCTTTACTTGAATTGTCTGTTACAATAGAAAGTGATTCATATTTATGGCAATTTTGGTTATTTGATATTAAGAAAACATAGGTAATATAAAACATATATTTCTCCTCTATAATGTATGAATCTGAGTGAGCACTTTCTTTGCCACTCAGCAGTTCTATGCTACATAATTCATTTTCTGTGTTCCATCAATTCTCATATAGATTTGCAATGACCAGATTTATGATGTGAGTTTAATGGCTTCTAGATGCTAGTTTGCCAAAGCCATGATTATAAAGATGGTTTCATGGGATTTTTATGCTCCCTGACCACCTGCTCTTATGTTAGAAAATGCACTATGGAATAAGTTTACTTTTTGACAATAAGGAGGAACAATATAGAGCAACAAAGAATTTATACAAAACTTTTTTTTTTCTTTTGGTAAAGGTCTCAATTGTATCAAACTAAAATAGAAATTAGGAAAGACCTTTGAATTCTGCATTTATTGAAAATTTGCAAGTTAATGAGCAAAAATAATAAACACTGTCCACTTAAATTCATAAAATTGACTTTCCTTTTATAATTTCACCTTAAGATTTATGCAAAGTAGGAATTCCAGTAGGTACTAGGCTTAATTGTTTTTAATGACACTTATATTTATGTTTATATGTGTGGTGTATTTTCATGCACAGGCATGTGTGTCCTTTGACCATGAATCCAAAAATGAATTTCCAAGGACTTAGAACAAGGGTATAATCCTCCCAGTAGTTCTTAGTTTTCTCAAAATGAACACTTATATGTGGACAGAGGCTATGAGGAAGTTATGGCCAGAGAAAATGTATTGATTAATGAACACATCATTACAACCCCATTCTCCTATTCATTTGAATCATTTCTTTCAGAACTTACTCCTTTCTAACTTCAAATTGTTTATTGCAACCTTCATAACCACATGGTGTAATAATTAATCTGTTACTGAAGAATACTTAAGGAACTTTATTTTGACTCAAATTAAATTAAATTTGTGAATAATGTGAAATTTTATTTCACAAAGTGCAGAAACCCCAGATTATTGAGGTCATCTATCTGGGATTTATATCCTTTGTTTTCTTGCCATTTGCAAACATTTCTCTGATGTCATTTATAACATGCTCAGTGATCACTAGATTGCATAACAAATTCTGGTTACTAAATTGTAGAATTTTATACATATATAAGTATAGATGTTATATATCCATTTATTTATACATATTTACATATATATATTTATAGATACAGATATATTTACATCATAGATCCTTCAACCAATTCCATCATAATCACCAATTCACTCATAAAAATATTACAGATTTGCCTTATTTAAAATTCCAACCAATTATGAAAATAGTTGTATTTCTTGATGTTACATTTATGACTGTATCATAATTCTATTAGTTTTTTAAACTTTTGTTAACTACTTTATTTGATTCATATAGTGAAAGAATTTGAAAGAGTTGGGAAAACAACTAATATTTAGAAAACAAAAATATTTAATAGACTCATTAATAGTGACATCATTATCACCAATTTGATAAAATGTTATTAAACGATTAAGTTAATAACATTCACTGGGTAATTGTTATAAATGAGATATACTTTCTACATTATCTCATTAACCTTTCTATCAACTCTGTAAGTTGGCATTATAATCTTTAAATTACAAGAGGAAAATTAAAATTCGATTACTAAAGGCTAAATTATTCATCCAAAGTCATGTGGTTAGTAGGAAGAAAAGTTAAGGTTAGAAGCCAAGCAAGCAGGTCTTTTCTTCCCATTCAAAGCACCATCTCATCCAATAACTGACACTGCTGGCTTCACGCTTAAGATACCATGTCCTTGACATTGCATGTCTTTCAAAATAGGGGTTAAAGAAAGGATAATTAAGCCCATAGTGATTTCAATTCTTAAACAAAAAATTCAAGGTTGATTTTAATCAATGTTAATGTTGACTTCAAAGTACCCTTTAATCTTCAATTGGATAAAAAAAAAAAAAATGCCTGGGCTCCCAGACGCCTACACTATCCTCATTTAGATTGCTTTTGAGACTGAAAGACTTTTTTCACTTTTTACCCTCCAGAACCTGAGCAGATTTGTTCACACGAGTTTTACTTCCATCAGCAGATATATTTTCTTTAGATCTATTAGTCATATCACCTTTGTCTATATAATCCCATACCAGATGCTGGTGAGAAAGTCATGAACAATGTTGTGACTTAGGTATTATATCTTTTGTTTGATAATAAAGTTAGTGTAGTAATGATAGTTTAAAAAGTGAGAAATATGAGCAGTAAAATAGAAAGATATGAGGAAGAACAAAATAGAAAAATAGAACTTAGTAAATGTATTCTGGATCATAACAAAAAGCATAACCTAGAGAGTAGCAGAATGGGAGATACTACCATTTACATGATCATTTATATGATCAAGGTATTTTTCTTCAGCACTATGTACCTTGTACCTTTCCATAATTAACCCTAACCCTGGCTTACTAGGTTTAATTTAGAGATAAACTAGATTTCCAGTTTCCAAGTGTCTGTGTAATATCAATAATGACTATTAGGGTTTATTTAACATTGCAAAGATGACTACATAGTAGTCATAGTACTTACAGTAACTGTGCTTTCCAAGACTTTTCCAAAACCAATAGTCCCAGATGAACCTAATTTTTCTATATTTTATTTTAAGAAAGCTTAAAAGCAATCTTAGGAGGTGTTATATAGAAAGCTTTAAGTTTCCAGACCCTAAAAGTAAACACACATACATCCCACCAGGCAATGTTAGAAAATTACATATTCCGAGTGTCAATTCGCACGCTGTCAAGTTCAGCCAGTTTTCAAAATATCGCATATGTTCTTTTCTCGTAAGAAATACACTGACATTAAAGTCATGTCAGACTCTCCAGAAAGATAACAAGAAAAAATACAGGATAATTCAGTTCTTGGGCATAAAATGATAAATGAGTCATGCTGAAAAGTGGGCAGTTACAACACATAAAAAGATAATGACTAAAAGCTTTCCAAATAGCCACTGACTTCAGCCAAGTAGGTGGTCAGCATGCTGGTTTGGCAGAATGTGTGGCTGATTGCCAGAGCATTTTTGAGCAAAGCAGCTATTCATTTTCACCTGCAAAATCGGCAGTTCGCTTTGACATTGCACATAATGAAAAACAAGTCAATGACTATTTTTAGACTAAACTAATAAAGAGGGACTACAAGTGAAATAATAGCACGCTATTTTTTACCTCCTGGAGAACACCTTAATGAATAATGTTTCTGTACTATGACTTTTAAAATATTCATTGTGTTCTTTTTGATTGAAATTATATCAGACAAATGGGATGTAGCTTTCTTCAGATCTATCATGATCATCTGTGGATGCTGGTTGAGGGTTTAGGCTTGAAATTAATAATGTCTCTTTTAAATGTAATTAAATTAGTTTGCATGCAGGCGTACATAAATATAATATTTTTCTTAAACGAGCCACTCGTATATAACATTTATCAGTTATATAAAGACTACACTCATTATTTGAGAAGATACAATGAGAAAATGATACCTAAAACAGAAACATAATTGCTTTAGAGTATATTTTCTGTGAATAATGTATTTATCATATTGTATGCATTCATGTACATATGAATGAATTTACATAGGCAAATGTATATGAAATGTATAAATACAAAAATCACAATATAAAGATTGAATAAATCTTTAAATATATAACATAAAAATGATGTGTTGATAAATAAAGCAGCTGAATATTTTGCTCATAAACAAAAGTATGAAACAAAAAATGAAAGAAATTGAGAATACAATTTGGAATGTGTGTGTGTTCATGTGTGTTTGTGTGTTTATTGTGTATATATGCAAATAAAGTAATATTCATTTGTCTGGGGACATTTGGGTTGTTCCATGTCCTTGCAATTATGAATAGTGTTGCAATAAACATCCGGGTGCAGGTGTCCCTTTGTATAAGTATTGAGGTCTCCTTTGGGTAGATTCCCAGAAGAGTGATTGGTGGGTCAAATGCTAGTTCTATTTTCATTAATTTGAGGACATAGTTTTCCATAGTGGATGGACTAATTTACATTCCCACCAATAGTTCAAGAGTGCTCCTTTTTCTCCACATCCACCCCAGCACCTCTTGTTGCCCATTTTTGTTTGTTTGTTTGTTTGTTTGTTTTTTGTTTGTTTGTTTCTTGATGTGGGCCATACTTACTGGTGCAAGGTGGTATCTCATATTAGTTTTGATTACATTTCCCTGATTGCTAGTGACACTGAGCATTATTTCATGTGCCCATTGGCCATTTGTATATCCTCTTTGGAAAAGTATCTTTTTAGTTCTTCTCTCCATTTATTGACTGGGCTTCTTGTTTTGGTTTTGCTAAGTTTTGTGAGTTCCTTGTGGATCTTTGTTATCAAACCTTTATCACTTTTGTGGAGGGCAAACATTTTCTCCCACTCAGTTGGGTTTCTTTTTGTTTTGTTTATGGTCTCTTTTCCTGTACAGAAGCTTTTTAGTTTGATGTATTCTCAGCTGTTTATGTTTTCTGTCATTTTTTGCCAGCTGTCCTAAAACAGATGAATGGATGAAAAAGATGTGGTATATATAAACAATCAAATATTACTCCTCAATTAAAAATGACAATTTGATGAATTTGAGATAATATAGATGAAACTAGAAGAAATCGTATTAGCAGAAACAAATAAGAAAGAAAAATGGCTTTACTAATATATGGGATATAGGAAAACAAACAAAAGGCCAGGAAGTCAAAACAAGCTAACAACCAAACTAAAGTACATAACTGGGAGTGGGGGGGTGGGTGGGAGTGGCCAGGGAAGGGAGGTGGTGTTTGAACCATGGGGAACACAGATTATATATATACATACATACATACATACATATATATATATATATACATACATATATATAAATTATTTAAAGGAGTGAAAAAAAGTAATATTAGGACATATATATGCTATGTCTATAGTATATATATATATATATATATATATATTCAATATATACTAGCATGTGTGTTAATATCATTCAGCTTCCCAGTTAGATTTGCTGTAATGTATGTATATAGATTTCTAAATGACTTCCAGAATAGGAAAAATTGTTTTCTCAAAGAGGCATTTGTAAAAATTTGCTTATGAAAAATGAATAACCAACTGATATAGACAACTTAGAAAATTTTGATACACACACACAAGTATGTACATGTTTTTCCTGCTATTTCACCAGGAATTTTTTAGTTCTCTCAAACAGAAATTTGGAGATAATACATTTACAATATATATCATATAGTGAATCCATATACTATTTGTATATATCTGTGTGTACTTTTATATTTTTTAGAGCACTGAGTATAATTCATAATAACAAATGAAATATTTAAAATCCTCTTATAAATAAGAACATCAATGCAATTCTATCTTAATAAAAAAAAAGCAGATTAATTTAAGCAGAGAACCTTAAGTTGCCAGTGCTGCAACATAAGAAATTCTCCCTATAGCTAAGGGTTAATAATTTTCTATATGAAAGAATTTAGTTTTAGAAAACAACACTTTATTTATTACAACAGATAAGCACAATGAATTTATGTTTTTTCAGTAATAATTTAGCATTCTAATAAATATTTTAATATCCAAGGTAAAAATAACATTCTTGTATTTACAGCATAACTGAAGTATGATTGTAGAATGCAATGAGCAACTTATCAAGGAAAATAGGTAATTAAAAAAATTGGCAAAATTTTAATGACTCAATCGCATTACATTCAGCAATTTCTATGCAGTCTGTGCTTCTATAAAAGTAATATCAATACATATATATGTATATCAATACATATATTAGTATATATATTTTGATAAGGCTTGATTTCTTTAATTTCTATGTTCTTTTGTGTCTGTTACTTTTTGTATTCCTATATCTAAAAGTTATTATGCTTTCAACAAAGTCCATAATTGAATAAAAGCAACACTCCAAAGGAGTATGATGCATCATATGTATCAATTTTCTTTATTAACTGAAAATAATCTTGTGATGAGTTAAAAGATAGCTTTTTACAATGATATCTGTGATTTATACTAGGAAGTGCTACAAATACGTGACCCCACTTTAGTGGTGATGATTGTCAAAGAAGTGTTATTGATTTATGTCTCAGTTGAAGCAGAAAAATCAATACCAGACAGCTCTAGGGGAGATGTTTCTAATGGTTTTACTGTTTTAGAGTCACCTGGGAGATTCCTTTCAAAGATGATCAACATGGCCAAACAAGATCAGTCTTTCTATAGTATAGACCAAAAAGAGGGGCCTCAAAATTTAATTTGCAAGGAATCCACCTTGGTTCATTATTGCCAGCATCAATAGGCATTATTGAAGACATACCTATGTAGATTAAACATCATTCATATATGTTTATTCTTATCATTGTAAATTTATAGTTTAGACTATCACCTCCTTTACATTTATAATTTATCAGATATTCTCTCTGCTAATAAATCAGAAAAAACATGGCAAATAATTTTTGTATACTTTACAATTCAATTTTTAGAACACTCAGTCTTAGTTTGGTGGTGATGAAATAATTGTTAAAGGTCCTATCTGTAGATTCCTATCTGTAGATTATTCAGTCTTGAAAGCAAACATAGACCACTAAATATATAGAAAGTCAATGTGTGGCTTAAAATAATTACCAAATTGTAGATTTTGTGCAACATGGAATTGAGATTTATTTAAGAGTAGCTTGAAATTCTTTGAAAGAAATATTGCATCATCAGTATATTACCCTAGAAACTGCTTATCAAAATGAAAACTAACACTTCCCAAGGTTTTCTGTCAGTCAAAAGAGAAGATACTTTGATAAGATATCCTTGATGAGCTGTCAGGTGTCATATTTTAGAGCATTTTAAGGATTATGAAACATGTAAGTATATTTTAGATCAAAAGACTATACTTTCTAATGAATATTTTTATTAAAATTATTTGCTAGCTGTATCTGAGTTTCAAGTGGCACAAATCCAATTCAAACTGGTTAAGTAAACATGGGAATGTACTGAGTCATGGCGTTTGAAAAACTAAGGGATAGTTAGATTAAGAAAATCAAATAAGAGGGGAAGGGGGGAAGGGGGGGTGAATTCTTGAGATTACAATGTTGTGAAATTTATATATAAATAAATTTAAAAAAAGAAAATCAAATAATTGGGGAGGGTGTAAATTTGGGGTAGGGATGGGTACAAGAGATTAAGATATGGTTCACAGTGACAAGGGGGTGGGAAACTTCAGGATATACAATGATGAAATACATACATACATATATATGTTGTGTGTGTGTGGTGTGTTTGTGCACTTTAAAAATAAATAAATGAATAAAAAATAGTTATCTTCCAAAAAAAGAAGAAAATTAACAAATATTTTAATATTGATTGTACCTCTCTGTTTTCCTTGTTTCCCTATTATTTGGATATAAGGTCACAAAACATTTCTACATGAAGGCAATTTATATACACATTTATATATACATTTTCTCCCCTCATTGTCACTCCAAACAACCTGAGCTGTAGCATCCTTACAGAAAATTTAATTGTTGTTTGAACATATACTATTGTCTCATCTCTGTACTATGGTATGTCTATGCTGAGAGACATAGGCTGTGTGGTGTGTATACACAGTGGAATGTTGCTCAGCTACAAAAATGAAAAGTTCTTGCCACTTGCAAGTCATGGATGAAACTAGGGGGGATTATGCTAAGCACAGTAAGTTAGAAGGAGAAAGACAAATAGCAGATGGTGTCACTTATATGTTCTATCTAGAGAAACAAAATAAAGGATAAAACCAAACAGATAACAAACCTTAGAAATTTTGAGAACTGAGGTAATTATAGAAGGAAGGGAAAGGGAGAGACAAAAATGGAAAGAATGCTCAGTGAAGCATGGTAAACTACCTTGGTGAATGTGTTCTGGTAACATACAGCTAATGCCTGCTATTCTATGCCTTTAAATCATGTACAGTATTGTAAACCAATGTAACATCAATAAAATGATGAGCCTACACCAAGTCCCATAGGAAGTACTAACTTCATTTTATAAATGAAACTAGACCACAAAGTTCATAATTTTCTGAAAACCAAAGCACAGATAAAAATGTGAATTTGAATTTAGTTCTACCTAATTACAAAATCAATGCTAATAATCAATATCTTATCCTACCTTATATTAACCAGAATGGTTTTATCTCAATTTCATTTGGTAAACTTATAAGAATTCAAGAGAGAGACACTGATTTTTCAAGAGAACTGTCCTTGGTTTTATAATTAGAGGAAATCTATTCACAATAGTACTTTACTCTGTAACACCTCAAAAGAGAAGATCTTGTCAGGTAAGAATATTCATTTGAAGACTATGCCCATCAAGGCATTTAATGTCTTGTGACAGAGAGAACTGCTGAAGACTCTATCTAAATGAAAGATAATTGGGGGTTTAGTGTAGCAAAATTTTGGAGACTTTGCCTGTCAGAGAATGTTCTAATTTTTCCTTCATGGTGGAAGGATAGCTTTGCAGGGCAGTGTATTCTTGGCTGGCATTTTTTGTCTTGGAATTTCTTGAAGATGTGGTTCCATTCTCTCCTTGCCTGGAGTGTCTCTTCAGAGAAATCCAAAGTCAGCCTAATGGGTTTTCCTTTGTAGGTTATCTGTTTCTATTCTCTACTCATTCTCATTATTTTTTCCCTTATCTTGGGTTCTTGGAAGTTTTACAATGATGTGTCTTTCTGTAGCTTTTCTTTCATTAATGTAGTCTGATGTCCCTTTTGCTTCCCATATGACTATTTTTATTTCTTTCTTAAGATCTGTGAAGTTCTCTATTATTGCATTAAAGAGCCTTTCATTTCCCATGGCACTCTCTGCTCTTTCTGGGATTCCAATTACTCTTATATTTCCTTTTTTAATGAATCTGACAGATCTCTGAGTTTTTCTTCTGTCTTCTTACTTTGTTTATCTCTCTCTTTTTTTGTCCTCTTTATTTCTGTATCATCGAGTATACTGATTCATTCTCCTTTTTCTTCTAATCTGCTTCCATGCTTTCCCCTGCATTCTTTTTTTTTTTTAACCAATATTTTCTTTATTATTTTTTTTTACATCATTTCAGTCCCTGGGGGGTCACCCATCACCATCACTTCCCCTTCCTGCCCGCTCTAGCTGGTCCCCTCTCTCCCCTTGTGTAGTTTCATTTAGATGAGTGAATGAAAAAGATGTGGTATATATACACAATGGAGTAATACTCATTAATTAAAAATGACAAATTTGATGAATTTATAGACACCTGGATGTACCTAGAAGAAATCATTCTAGCAGAAATGAGCCAGATAGAAAGGGATAGAAACCAAATGGTTTCACTAACAAATAGTCAACCAAATGAAAATCCCCTGCATTCTTGAGCTACTCTATTGCTCCTCTTAAATCCTGTCTCTTTTAATGTCTTTTTTAGGGATTCATTCTCTTCTTCAGTTTGTCAATTATGTTATTCTTATGCATGCTTTCTTTTTTATAATATCCCACTTATTCTTTTAGCACATTAAATGCTTCTATCATTCTGTTTTCTTTCTTTTTCCTTTTTTTTTTCCTGTTTCTTCCCTTATCTGTTTACGTGCTTTTATCATGTGGAGTTTGAATTCTTTGTCTGACATATAAGTCATTTTTTCAATGTCATCATTGTTGGGTTCTGAGGATTGTCTTTCTTTTGATGATGATGCATTGTTTCCCATAGGGCTTGCTTGCATGTTTACATTTTTCTTCCTTCCTGTGTTTTGCTTTTAGGCTCATTCTACATATTGAGCAACCATGGCTCTAGTAGTGGTTGTCATGTTGATTGGAGTCTTTTTCCAGGTTTTGATTAAGTCTGTACTTTAGTTTCCTTATTTGTGCTGGTACAGGTGCCAATAAGTGACAGCTCACCTACCAGGGGGTAGGTTCAGGCTCCTTAAGGATTTGGGTGGGGCTGTCTGAGGAGTTGTGGAGGGTGTGGTGCTGGAAAGGGGAAAGACATTCTCTGCTCATGGATTGGAAGAATCAAAATTAACAAAATGGTTATTTTATCAAAATCAATCTACAGATTCAATGCAATCCCAATAAAAATCCCAATGGCATTTTTAAAAAGAGATAGAACAAAAATTACTGAAATTTATATGGAATAACAAAAGACCTCAAATACCAAAAATCCTCATGACCAAAAAAAAAAGAGAGAGAAAGGAGGATTTACAATTCCAGACTTCACATTAGACTACAAATTCATAATAATTAAAACAGCATGGTACTGGTACAAAAACATACAATCAGGCCAGTGGAACAGTAGTGAGTGTCCAGACATAAAACCACACATATATAGTCAATTAATCTTTGACAAAGGGTCAGAAAACATATATTGGTACAAGGACAATCTCTTCAATAAATGGTGCTAGGAAAACTGAACCATGACATGCAAAAAAAAAATAAACCAAGACAACTCCCCCTCATACCTAGTACCAAAACCAGCTCAAAATGAATTAAAGACTTGGCTGTAAGACATGAAACCATTAAATACATAGAGGAAAATCTGGGCAAAACCCTTCAGAAATCTATTTCAGGATACAGGATACTTCTGTACAGCAAAAGCGACAACAAACAACAAAAAAAAACCAGAAACCTAACTGAGTGGGAGAAAATTTTTGCCCTCCATACAAGTGATAAGGGTCTGATAACAAAAATACACAAAGAACTCACACATCTGAACAAAAACAAAGCAAAAAGCCTAGTTAAAATATGGGGAGAAGAACAAAAAGACAGTTCTCCAAAGAGGAAATACAGATGATCAATAGACATATGAAAAAATGCTCTACATCACTAATAATCAGGGGAACACAAATCAAAACCACAATGAGATACCATCTTACACCAGTAAGAATGGCCCATATTAAAAAAAAAAATGGGCAACAACAATTGTTGGCACTGACATAGAGAAAAGGGAACACTCTTACACTGCTGGTAGGAATGCAACTGGTCCAGCCACTCTGAAAGACTGTGTGGAGGACCCTCAAACTATTTAAAGTGGAACTACCATTTGACTCAGCAATCCCACTACTCAGAATCTACCTAAAGGACACAAAATCACTAACTAAGAAGCATACCTGTATGCACTTATTTATTTCAGTACTGCTTATAATTGCCAAGATATGGAAACAACCTGAATGTCCCAAACTGATGAATGGCTGAAAAGTATAGTATATATACACAATGGAATATTACGCATCAATCAAAGAAGATAAACTTGTCATTTGGAGCAACATGGATGGGGCTAGAAGAAATCATGGTAACAGAAATAAGCCAGAAAGAAAAATGAAATACGAGATGGTCTCACTTAGATGAGGAATATAGGAAAAAACAAACAAACAGATAAGAAAAGTTTAAAACTGCCAATAGAACTGAACAATGGGGCAGGAGGGGGGAGGAGGGAGAAAATGAGGGAGGCCACAAAAGATTAAGATGGTTAACGGAGGATAAGGAGATGGGAGAACCTTGGGGTAGACAATGATGCCATACACACACACATATGTGTATATATATGCAATCAAAAAAATAAATAAATAAAAATAAAAGAAAGATAAGTGGCAGCGAATTAACAAGTGAACAATAATAGCTATAAGAATACAACCTGGCTGGAAAATGGTTCAAGAAGTAAAATTTTGGGGGGGTTCTCTACATATAGAATCACATCATCCGCATATAATGATAGTTTCAGTTCCTCTTTTCCTATCTGTATCCCTTTTATACATTTCTCTTGTCTTATTGCCCTGGCTAGAACTTCCAAAACAATGTTAAAAAGTAATGGAGAGAGTGGTGTTTCAGGTATTTTGTAAGATGGACATGTGAACCATGTGAGCTTGGCCATGCGGGAAGGCCTGGGGCCTTGCAGCCTCCGGCTGGCCCAGGCTAGCCGCATGTATGCTAAAGGTAGTTAAGAAGTTTGCAGATTTGAACTGTTTTGCTGAGTTTAACTTGTGTCTTCGAGAGGCTGTGCAAAAGTTAGGCCTGAAAAGAAAGTGAACTTTGCTGGGTCCGGTACCATGAAGTTTCTCCTACTACCTGGAGGAAGACAAAAAGGAGAAGACAGCATGGAAGAGAAGGAGCACCCAAAGGAAGATGTTGTCCAGCATTTAGAGATGAACTCTGACTGACTGGACATTGGTGAGATGATCAGAACTGAGAGACTGAGAATGTTTAGGCAATCTGGAAAAGGACTTTGGACAATGTTGAGAAAAGTTTTGGACAATGTTAAAGTAATTGAAGTTTTACTTACATGCTTCTTTTGTAGTAATTAGGAAATCACTTTGTTAGAAATAAATTAGTCTGCACTGATAAAAAAAATAGAATTTTTCATTTGAAAAATTTTCCACCAAAGCTTAAAATAAATGATAACCCAAGCACTAGTAAGAAAGCCTAATTCTTTAAGTTTGTTTTAGAGATTTGAAAATTTTTAAAATATATCTCAACTTACACCTATAATTATGCACCATAATAATTGTAACTTTACATCAAATATACAAATGCAAATATCCCTGGAAGATTTCTGGCTGAAGACTACGCTTATCTTGATGTTATTTTTCCTGCAATAAAATTAAAATTGTCATCAGTTTTATAATGAAAAGAATTTTCAAGTAAGATACCATACTAGTTGAACTTGCCAAAATGAATTAATATTAAGTTCTACTTTTAAAAATCATGTCTGGCTAGATTCATATTTTTTTTTTCTTTCTAAAGGTATAAGGTGAGAGGAGGATAACCATCAAAGCAATTTCTCAGAAGGTAATTATAAAGCTTAATAAAATTTCAGTCCATCACTACACTAAAAAACAAAACATAGCACTCTGGAAACTGATCAAAGACACAACCGCCCAAGATTGCAGGTTTGAATAGTTGCTGAATTTCCAGTGAGAATAATGTGTATTTGTTATGATGTGGTCGGAGACAAATCTTAGCTCTCCCATGCTCCCAATTTACCCATGGCCCAGTCCTAGTTCTCTAGGCCAGGGGCTTCTCTCAGATGAAGACAAGTTGTAAGGACAGGTAACCAGCATCTTTCTCGTGGTAAAAGAAGGACATTCAATAGGAGTACTCCTCAAGTCCACCAATATCACCTATGAAAGTGAAAAGGATTTCAGAAGCAGGTGAGTAAGGGAATAAAAAGATTATAGCCATAATTGAAACAAGCATATTCCCAGTTAAGGAAAATTCAGACAAGGTTAATTCTGACCAATTCTGTATTTTGAGTGTACTTCCCCACCCTAGCAGAGATCCATTGGCAGGAGATAATCAATTTACTGTCTCTTGGTATTTGAACACAGCTCTGTTTAATAATTGGTGAACCACAAAGTTATGTGTTCAAAGGAGTATTCATTAGAAAGGAAGCCAGGCTAAAAAGTAAAAGAGAATGTTCAAAATAAAAATTGACCTGAGACAGCAGCTGTAGTCTGTTATTACAATGTTATAGTAATTTCAAAAATGGGAAATGTGACATTGATCAATGATATAGAAGACTCATATATATATATATATATAGAAGAAATTTATATATATATATGAAATTTATGTATGACAGAAGAGGCAATGAAAATCAGTGAGTATATGGTGATAAAATATGTTAGGACAACTTAACATCTACATGGGAAAATGATAAAATTGATTCCTGTACACAATAGGTTCCATTTAGTTTCAAAATTTTTAACAGCAAAGTCAAACTCCTGAAATTTGAATTTGAAAAAATAAATTAAATCCATGGTATAAAACAGATTTCAAATGAAAAATTTAGATTCGTATATTTGCCCCAAGAAATTCAGCTGTTTTTGTGAAGAAATTTTCTAATACATGACTATAAATGATGACTATGTTGAGAAGTATGTATATATATGATTATCTATACTATACATGTAATATATATGCATATAACATTCCCTAAAGTCAGTATTACATACTAAGAATATACGATAGAAAAGAATCTACAAAAAATTAGAAAAGATTCCCAGAAAACACAAATGGTACGTTTATATATACTGTGATCCTCTGCTCCATTATTTTGAAAATATGCATAAAACATAACACACCAAAAATTAGCAAGGGTAAATATCAATCAAAACCTTACAGTATTCTTGAAAAAATATGGTATGAACATTTTAAATTTAAAAATTTACAAACTATTCTAATTCTTTGATTCACTGGCAATTCTCTATGGTGTTTTTGCACATTGTATATTACCTTTTCTTCCAAATTGTCTTTAAATGGAATATATGTAGAGCAAACTGTCTTGGAAGATAGTGTCTTCTTCATAGGCAAAGGACAAATTGAAGATAATAACAGCAATGTGTTAATTTGGGCAACATTTAAATAAGTTTGCCAGCAGTCATCCTTAAAAAGTTGGAGATTCCTGGCGGGGCACGGTGGCTTGTGCCTGTAAGCTTCAGTCTATGAAGCGGCCGGGGCTAGGGATCGCGGTTCGAGTCCTGCCTGGAACCCGTAGCGAGACCTAGTTCCAAAAAAATAGCTGGGTGTGGTGGTGCGCGCCTGTAATCCCAGCTACATGGGAAGCTGAAGCTGAGGATTGCTTGAGTCTGTGATACCCCGGGCAACGAGAGCCTGCGGTTCCATGAACAAAAATAGCGAGACCTAGTCTAAAAAAAAAAAAAAAAAAAAGTTGGAGATTCCTAAACTTTGGAATCTTCAGCTGTGACACAAACTCTCTACATGTGTGATAGCCACCTGGATTTGATAGCACATTGACACTTAAAAACTTAGGAGGCAACACACACACAAGAGCAGGAAGATCCTACTGTCCACTCCGCTGGACATAACTGGTCCCTTTGTCTCTATGGAGGAATCCTATTCTAATAGTCCTAATCCTATTTTACCAGGATCATTTAACATTATAGCAGACTGACTATAAGTGTAAAATTCGCATCTTCCTCAGATCTTGATACATACAAATATATTAAAACACAATGTAAATGAGAATACTGAAACTGAAGAGAAACATATATATTATTATTTTATTTATATAAAAGCATACACTATAAAGTAATGTATGGATATGTGATTAACTAAAAACAAAAGCAAGTTAACATTAACACACTATTTGGGATACTGCCTCCCTCTGGAGAAGGGACAGAATAGGATTGAGAAGTTGCATGCAGAGACCTCTAAAATTATTAGTAATACTCAACTCCTTAAGTTAATTAACAAAAGATAATCTTCACATTATCATTTTACAGCATATTTTCATCTATTATGCTTTAAAATAGATTTTAAGCTTTGTAAGTAAAGTTTAAAGGAAAAGTCAGACTTTCTTTTTTCCTATTTTGAAGAGGGTGGAAAAGATATATTGACTAAAATTCTTTCAAAGGAGACCAAGACTATGGAGAGTTTAGAGACAATGATCTTTTAGTGACATAAATATCTTTAACTGTGTAATTTTATCTTTTTGAACATCACAAGTATAATGCAATTATAGTAAACAAGACAGTTTCTCTGCATGATCTACAATGAGTAATTTGCAGAAGAGGTGAGGCAGAGAAGTAGGGGAGGAAAGGAAGAGGTAAAGGATGAGACTTAAAAAGAGAGACCTTGACTTTTTTTTTTTTTTTTTTT